>VUQK01017072.1:10018-20717 GCA_015106715.1 Bujurquina vittata
CACAACAACAGTGTAACCCACAAGAGATGGGGGGGGGGGGGGGGGGGGGGGGGGGGGGGCAGAACTGGTGTTACATGCTATCAAGAACAAATACAAATAGTTCTGTTTGGCCTGCAGTGATTTTTATCTACCAAACTTAAATAAATAATAAACAAAATAAAACAAAATTACTAGACTAGACTAGAGTAATGGTTTCAGCCTGGCCACCCCTATAAATTCTGTCTGGCTCCAACACTGCCTCTAGGGACCATGATTGTAGAAAATTGCAGGATTCCTGCACTGACCCATCCAGCAGCGTCAGAGATAAATCAGCCCAGACCAAAGTAGGAGACTGAGCAATTGACAAACATGACCATGCTGCAAACACAGCTAACAATGCCTCCTCCTCTCTGTTTTTGCTGTTCTTTTCTATTTTGTGTTTCTTTAATTTATTCTTTAATTGTGTTACAGTGTCTCTGTAGTTGTAAAAAGACAATGTCCTGTGTTTTGTCTCCCTTTTCACTCGATCATCTGTAGGCCATGCCCCGACGCAGGGTGAGCGTAGCGGTGGTGCCGAAGTTTAATCTCCTTAACATCCCGGGTCAGACTCTGGCCACAGCTGGCCCAGGCTCCAGTGCAGGACCCACAGCTAGCGCTGCTCTTCCTGTCCTGGTAGGTCTTCCTGTCCTGATTGGAAATGATGTATCAAGCATTTAATACAAAGACACCACACTCCCAGATAAGCTTCCTCAGTGGGTTGCCAACATAGTCAGCAATTTTAAGACAAAATACTTACTGTGAAGTGTTTTGCTGGCATGTGTATAAGCAGTTTCTGAAAGGAAAGATGATTCTAGTATATGCTGTGATTCCTTCATTATATGACAAGTACATAAAATGTACAAAAAGTAGTGTCCCCTGGTCTCAGTGACTTGTCAGTATTTCTATCAATTCTATAAACAGCATGTTTTTCTGTTTGAACCTCAGGATGGTCCTCAGTAGTACACCAAAATAAAAATGTGGTTTCTCTACTGTATGTTTACGATGGAGCACGATGAGGACTGGAAATGGGAATCCTTTCTGTGTGAAACAAAGACTCAAGACAAAACCGACAGATAAAGAAGAGTCAATAAAGTATCAATTTAAGCAATGATCACTCATCAACAAGAGGGTCCTGGGTTTGAATCCGTCACAGCCAGCTGGGGCTTTTCTGTATGAAGTTTGCATGTTATCCCTGTCTATGTGGGTTCTCTCCGGGTACTTGAAGGTCACAGGGGGTGCTGAAGCCTATCCAGGCTTTATTTGGGTATTTTAGGCTAGTGAGTTAAAAAATGGTTTCTGAAAAACTAAATCTTGATTCCATAAATTACGCACGACATCCACTTGAATCCCCTTGGTACAAGACGTTTGAGGCAGTCGTCCCAACCCTGAGCACACTCTGTCCAAGTTTGAGCTTTTATTATCCTTTGTTAACTAATCTTCACTGTATTGAAACTCGTTTCCACCAGTGGGGAATTTTTTATTTTTTATTTTTTTGCCATCGATAAGTCAAAATTTCAGGTTATTATCTTAAATTTTCGGGATAGGTGTCTCAAAATGTCAACTTACTCAAAAGTTTGAGTCAGTAAGTTGAGTTTGAGTCAGTAAGTTGAAATTTTGAGATGCCTAACTTCAAATTGAAGCTGGTTTCTGAAAAATAAGTCACTCGAGACATCGAGGTGAAGGAAGTGCAACATAAAAATGTAATTTTGGCATTTCAGGACCACCCTGAAAGAGAGAGAGCCCTCAGATGTAAAAGCATACATCCAGCCTTAAAAAGAAACCATATTTCAGTAAATATCTGTTAGCTCTTTTGTTGTTAGGCAACATTAAGATTTTTTAACTCTTTTCTCTTCAGTGTGAAGCAAATGACGTGAAAGGCAGCGCCTCTACAGAGGCTGCACAGCCAGCAGCAGAATGGTATGTTTCCTGTGTTAATATTGTCTACACGCACATGCATGCACACAAACACACACATGACTACATGTAAGTCACATGCAGCTGCTAATCATTCTTATCAAAAAACATTCTGTGCTGTAGATCAGCTTAAATTTCTTTATGTGGCCTTCAGGGTGTTTTTTTACAGTGTAGAAAAGATCCCAGTGAGGTAAAAATAACCCTGAAAGCATAAAAAAAATCAAACTCAACTGCAGTTGAAGGATCTGCTATTACAGGATTTGCTATCCAGTAATCTAAACATTTATGAAAGACTTTGACAAAGTCCAGGCACGAGGCTCCAATCATATTGTGGTTATAAAGTCAGCCTGAGTAGAGCTCTCAAGTGTCTGGGCTAGATGTTCTCTGAGGACACTAGCAAAAACAAATGTGCAAAGTGCCATCACAGTTCACTATTTGCACTCACCGTGCCTCTGATGGTGGTGTCGGTAATGCACACCCCACTCAGCCAGCACTGCAACTCATCCGTTATACGACGGGCCCGCAGTGTGGTGAAGGAACCTGACTCTGCACTGTTTTGTAACGTCTGCTGTGATCGTCACTGTGTCCAAGGCTAACTGTTCTTTCCTATCTGAAACAATGCAGTGGAAAGAGTGTGTCGGAGCAGGAAAACGAGCCAGCCAAGCCTTCAGTAAACCTGGAGGAGCTCAGAGCCGAGATCAAGGCAAAGATCGAAGAGGAGGCCTACCAAAAAGGGTGAGGCCTTCTCTTCTGCTTGTTAACGTGCACAGACACTGTGTGATGACATAGTTGTTTATTAGAAACCCCCTCACTCACATCTTCAGATTTTGCTGATAAATGTGTACATTTCAAATGCAGCTATCAAGCTGGACTGAGGCAAAGCAAAGTACTTCAGGAAGAGAAATGTGAAGTGGAGAGTGCTGCAGAGAAACTGCTGGAAGCAAAAAATAAGGATGAAGAGAGCGGCAAGAGGCTCAGGAACAGCAGGTACACTGAATCTGTCTCAGAAAAGGAAATATAAAGTGTGTATTTATGTTTATCTGTGACTGACATAAGCACAACAATTTTCAGGTTACAATCAATGCCATACTTTAAGTTTTTTTGTCTTTTTGCACGTTTGTCTATCTAGAAGTCTTTAGCCAGGCCTCATTTCTTTAAGTTATGTTATGTTTCAGGAAAATGTGAAACGGGTGAAAATGATATAGTATAAAAGGTAAAATCATTTCAATTCAAGTTTATTCATATAGCGCCAATTCCCAACAACAATTGCCTCAAGAACAACAGAGTTTGTACAATTCTAATGAGCTTGAAAGTCAATATTTGGTGAGACCGCCTTCTTCAGCACAGCCTGAACTCTGTTGGGCAAATATTTTTGTCATTTCTTTAAGTAGTCTTCAGGAACAGTTCTCCAGGCTTCTTGAAGGATATTCAAAGTGCTTCTTTGGATGTTGGCTGATTTTTGTTCTGGTGTCGTCAGTATGATCCTCACTGCTTCAGTGTTAATGTTGAGGTCTGGGCTCTGGGGAGACCAATCCATGACTGATCGTGTTAAATTTTGTGTTTTTTTATTCAGGTATGTTTTTACTGCATTCATTATTCCATCAATTTTGACAAGATCCCCAACACCACTGACTGAAATGCAACCCCAAACCACAGCAGAGCCTCCAGTGTGTTTAACAGATACAGTAGCTGCAGACACTGTTGCATCGCTCTCCCGACCTCCTCCATTAGAAATTTAAATTCATCACTCCATCAGACCTTTTAGTCCAGTTCTTGTGTAATTTGGCATACCTCAGACTGTTCTTCCCATTTCCCTTCTTTAAGAATGACTTCTTGATACCCAACCTTTCACTGAGACCATTTCTGATGAGCCTTCGGCGAACAGTAGATGGATCAACTGAGGAGCCAGATGCATCTCTTAGGTCCTATGTCTGTTCTCTGCTAACATGTCCATTATGTATAGACACAAGAGGTGAATTAGGTGCCTTTTTTATGCTTGATTGAGTTATAGGATTGATTTATAGGTGTTAAGCAAAAACAAAAAGAGTAAAAAAGCAGCCAATGTCCAACGAAAAGCTTTGAAAGACCCTCAGAAAGCCTGGAGAACTATTGCTCAAAACTACTTTAAAAGAAAGGCTGGCTCATTGGAAGCTGAAGGCGTTTGCACAGTAAAAAAAAAAAACAAAAGCAGAAAGTTTGATTTTTAACACTATCACATGCTCTGGAAACACTGATTGATTGCCAGAATATTTTGACTTTGACTCTATGAACCTATTATCTTCACAGAAGGATGGAGGAGGTCCTGGCTCTTGTAAGCCAGTTCTGTCCCAAGAGCTCTGTGAGTCGGCGCCTTCTTTGGCTCGTGCTGACGCTGTTTGTGGCCGTGTGCGTGATATTCAGTATCTGTTCATTCTTCAGTGACCACTACAGCCGACACGAGGACACGTAAGGGAAGAAGGACTCTGTGTGAGACGCTGACAGATCTGGGTGTAAGAGCACAATCGAAGAACCCACTAAAGAGAATAACAGAGGCCACGTTCATCGTGTCTCTGTCAGTTTACCATATCATCACTGACTTGAATCAAATGACCCAAAACTCGAGGGTCAGAGACATTTTGGGAGGCTCAGGATGCCTTTTTCATGGTCAGCAGCATTAAGTTATAATTTTGCTTGAAATGGAAAGTTGAAAGTGTGTTTGCAGCAGCAATAAATGAGATAATTCTGTTTAGGGACCAATTATATTGTGTGCTGAAATAGATATTTAATTAAATTAGATGCATATAGTAATAATTAATTCTGGTTTTGGTACTTTGAATGCCATGGTAGAAATACTGTAAATGTATCTACTCTCTAAGATTAAAGTATAATCTCTTGGGTTTGATAGATAATGAAGCCCCTGAGAGATTTTTAATGCTTATTTAAAGCCTGTTTTTATTTAACATTTTTATATAAAGAATATTTCAAATCTAAGCACATTCCACAGCAGTTCTTTAAGTGCAATACTTTGCAGCTGATGGTTCTCATTTGTGCCATATTTGTTTGTTACTTCAGAGCACTCAGAGATTTTCTCCTTGTATGTGAGCACTGTGTAGATGGCACGGGTCTTTGTCTTCTTTCCACATGTGTGTGCCTGCCTGTGCTGTCTGTCCTTTGTCCATTTTATGGTCTGCCACTTTTCCTTTAAATAAAAAGTGCCTGAAAATATTCTATAGTCATTTAAGCTCAACTCTCTTAAGGTCCCATTTCAGTCAGGTTGAGGTCTGGACTGACTGGACCACTTAATTCTTTTTTTTCTTCCAGCCATTCTGTTGATATTTACTGATATGCTTGGGCTCCTTGTCCTGTTGCATGAGATCATTTTGACCAAGCCTTGGCTGTCAGACAGAGAAGCTCGCATTTGTCTCTAGAATACTTTGATATACAGAGGAGTTCATGGTCGACTGTAAGGTGCCCGGGCCCTGTGGCTACAAAACAAGCCCAAATCATCCCCCCTCCACCACCATGCTGACAGTTGGTATGAGGCGCACATGCAGATATGCTGTGTTTGGTGCTGTGCATCATGGCCTAATATGTCCATTTTGGTCTCATCTGTCTGAAGGGCATTGCTTCGGATGTCTTGTGGTTTTTTCAGATGCAACTGTGCTGCCATGTAAGAGAGTAAACGCTGTCAAATGAAATTATCTGTTTGAACATAACCTCTGGCTGTAATTGGTATACCGATAATCAGGAGACTAATAGATTAATACACTAATACCCACCATGATATCACCCACTGGTTTATGAAGTCCCATTCTGAAGCCTTCATTTTAGCATTTCAGCTAAAAGTTTTTGAAGCCAGAAGTGACCACATGCTCCTTAAGTTATTGGCTATTAATGGAGGTGAAGCCTGGAAGTCAACAGCCAAACCCCTAATTTAACTTTAAGTCTCAAAACAGTGTAACAGTGGCTCCAGACATTTTAAAAGGAGAGTCTATGAGGACTGATGCACTTTACTGTATAACCATTAAAAAAAATTTTTTTGCCACTTTGACTTAATTTTTCAGCATTGAAACTTGCCTTTTGCAAGAAAGCCACTGCAAAATGTTCATATTGTTGCTTTATTCCTCTAAATTATGTCATGAGGTCATCATGTGAAACTGAAGAGCCTGATAGTAAAGTTGAGGCTGGCTGAATTCCATTCCTAAACTTTAGTTTCAAAGCACTTGCTTTCAGGGTTAAAATTTATTGGGAGACTTAAACTGAGCAGAGCAAATAATGTGTTTTATGGCACGAGGCTTTATTCAAACATTTTGCTGGAAAAAACATCTAAATTCTTTCAGTGAGACCATTTGGGAAATTCCTTTGTGTTTTCGTCAAAACGTCTCATGTCATAGAATTTAGTTTAAATTTACAATCATGTACAAGCCCCCCCCCCCCCGTGTATGATGAGCATAATTTCTCTATTCAAAGCTCCAGATTGTCACCTCACTGTTACCTCACATCTGTCAAAAACACTGCTGCATCTTCGTCAGCGGGTTCTGCGTCATTTCCTGAAATCAGGACTTGCAGAGAAATGTTTTTGTGGAAATCATGTCGTGTGCCAAAGGCTCATCTGAGGAGACCAAAGAATACATGTAAGTGCGTACATGACGAATTCCCCAAGGGAGGAAATCATCAGAACAGAGGGCCCTGCAAGAGGTCAGGAACACTGAAACTCTCTTCACATGTATTTCATCTTTTTTTTTCCTTCAGAAACCTTTAACAACTCTGCTCCAAATATAACCCTCTGCATTTTCACATGCATCTAATAATTGCATTGTTCACATAACATATCCAAGTTAAATATTTCAGATTAAAAATGCTGAATGGGAAAAATGTGTCCACTTCTTTTCCCCTTTCCACTAAATTTCTGTAAATTTGTCTTTTTGACGTGTTACTTATCTCACTGTCTCCTGAGCCCTGCTCCCAGAACATAGGATGGCTCTTGATCTGACCCATGTGCAGTACTTCCTTCTTCCTTTTCCGTTACTCACTAGCAGTGACAGAGTACATACACCCCAGTGAGCCGAATCACCTCTATTTAACCGTGCCTTTTGGCTCAGAAACACATAAACCTTGCAACGACATTCCCAGTATTCATCTGTCTTTGCTCTGACCAGTCATGAATATCATCTGGCTTTGCATCCCACCAGTGCTGTTTGTTACTTCAGCTTTCTCTGTTCAAATGATTGACACAAGCCGTATCAGAGGTAAGTTATTCTGGATATTTCTAACATATTACTGGATTTAGAATATTATCATACAGCAAACAAATCTGACATTGTTTTATTTGCATTTTCCAGTTTTCCCAGCAGCAAATCAAACCATTGCAGGACTAGTCCTGGTTACCTCTTTAAATGAACTTAACCAGCCTCAGTATGCCTTCAATGCCAGTGAAGCTCGTAAGGTCTGCTTGTCCCTTGGACTGAACATTGCCTCAAGAGAACAAGTAGAAACAGCTCTTTCTAGAGGCTTGGAAACATGCAGGTGAGACCAGAGAAAAAAAATATGCAGGATCACCTCAACATCACATCAGAAGACTATAATTTTTTAAAAAGCACCTAATGTCACTTTCTGTTCAGGTTTGGATGGGTTGATGAACATTTTGCAGTCATTCCCCGCATCCAGCCACAAGCAGGTTGTGGCCGAAATAAGATCGGCTTGGTGCTGTGGCGAGCCAATGTTACAAAAAAGTTTGATGTGTTTTGCTTCAATGAATCAGGTGAGAAACTTTGCATTTGCACTTGAGACAAAGGGTATTTTAATGTCACCACTGCAAGAAAAAAAGTGCTATAACATTGATTTAAATAAGAATAGATTACTATTCCAAGACATGATTACAGTTTCAAACAGGAGAAAGTACAAATAGTCCCCTAATCTTTGCACAGATGCAGCGATACAACAGAGGTTACATAAGGTAACTGACAGACCTTTGATGAGCACGCATGACTTGGGTAACACAGACACCACAACAATGCAACCTACAGCTTTCTCAGTTCTTGAAACCTTCGTCAATGCTGTACAACCAGCCCGCTTTGTCAGCAGTTCGCAAGGCTTTACTGGAGGTATGAGACTTTGAATCTGAACTGTCGTATTCAGTTGATACAGCACAAGTAGTAATACATACAAGCAAAGACAGTATTATTAACAGTGGATACATTTGTTTTACATTTTAGTGAAGGCTGTGCTCATCATCTGCGCTTGTGCCCTGATTCTACTTGTGATAATCATCCTGGCATACCTAAAATTGTGAGTGCTTTTCATTATAACACACAATATAATACTGAAGTTATAATAGTATAAATCAGGAGTGAGTGGTACAGTTAGTTTTCCTTAATGAAGCTGATTTTCAGCTGCAAGACTGCACGGGTACATCAAGATTTTTTTTTCTTCTTTTTGGTGCATATTGAATTTTTTTTTCCTGTCCATCTGTAAAAACAAAAGGCGTCGCTCTCAGAAGTCGGATGTGAAACAGCAGCAGGAGTACAACCAGACAGAAGAGTGGACGTGTGTGAAGACCTTTACAGAAAACAAGCAAGCTGTTCAGGAAGTTCAGGAAGATGAGAGGATAGATGTGGATGACACACAATAAATGTTTTGATCCTAGATTAATGTTAAGTTAAACAGAATGGCTGTAACGTGGTTTCTTTTTTGTATGTGCTCATTTTTTCCATTCATCTCTAGTAAATGGTGCAGTTTAGCCACTAGAGGGCAACGTCTGTTTGTAATAAAATAATTTGAAACGCTCATCAGTTTGTTTCACTCAATAAAAATCACATTTCCTACAAGTTTACTCACTTAAATCTACATTTTTCCAAACTTTACTCTTCAGTATCTTTCAATTTCTTTTCAAAAGCCAATGAAACTGATTTTCCATCATCTGATATGCAGTGTGAAGAGTTATCCGATTCCTGTGCACATTCACAGCTTTACCTTTGAACACTTGAGCACCATGCCTTATCCAAGGCATACATCTTAATTTTAGGAAATCCAGCTATTATTAATTTCCAAGCAGTTAAGTATTGTGCTTTCAGTTTCAGTTTTATTGAACTTTTTCCCCTCAGTCACCCAGGGGTACTTTTTACAAAACAAAGTTAAATAGACATATCTTAGAGTGAATCGTAATCAGATACTGTCAAATGTGAGTTCCCCTTTACTCAGCGTGGAAACGCATGGATTCAGACTTCACTGCGTCAACAATGAAGCTGAGCTCATTGCACAGCGTTTCGTATCTGTAGGCCATGCGGACCTGGGCGACGTTGGTCTTATGGATATCGTTTCCTTCAGGTCCATCTTTCAGATAGTCCTCTCCTAGGAAGCGCTGCTTGTCCTTAAAATTAATCGTAATGAGAGGTGGAAGAAAGGATAATTAGATTTTTATGTGAGAAGATGAATGCTTGCTATGACAGAATTCTTTAATGAAAGACAAGATCATACCTGGTGAGAAAACCCACTCTGCAGCACACTGTTCCTAGCTATTTCACACACATCACAGGTGCTGAACTTCCACAGCTGGGCTGCTATAGCGTATTCCTCCATCAGTGGTTCCTAGAGGACGCAAAAAATAGTGGCTAAGCTTTATTCACACAACAGAACTTAATCCAAGTAACCCACACTGTAGGAATCTGTGGAACAATGGTTCTGAATGATAGTCTGAAAACACTGTTTCCTGTATATTTTTACCTTGGTGTAGTGGAACAGCATGGGGTCATCAGTGGACAGGGACACACACAGACCTTTGTGCAGGAAGTCTTTCAGAGGGCTTTTGGAGTATTCCAGGAACAGACCATTGTTGCTGAGTGGAGACATTGCAATTGGCATCTGGGCCAGGTAGTACAGGTACTGCAGGACTGGGCTCTGTGAGAAGTTTGAGAAAATGGATACTGATCATGGTTGTGGAAAACAGAGGCACATAATGTGATCATGTATTTTATGTTCATGCTGAGTGAGTTGGTGTCGGTAAAGTGGTGACCTTTGTGTTATTCTCCAGCTCATGAGTAAAGTTTTGCGAAAGTCATAACATGAAATATTTATTCTTTACTGTAAAGACCACAACTGGCTACAAGTACCTTCTTCAGGTTGAGTCCATGTGAGATGTTGTCAGAAGTGAGAAAGGCAGAGACCAGATGAGTGAGCGATCCAGTTTCTCCACAATGGGGACGGAACTGGAAGGTGTTGAGTCCACGCTCTCTGTACAGGACACAAAAGCAGTAGTTGTAAAATAGCTAATTGATCATCTCATTTGAAGAGTTTCAGTCAGGATTCACAAGTCACAAACAGCATTGACGACGGCTACAAATGAGCTTATGGCCTCTGACTGTGGACTCACCTCTGTTTGACCTCAGTGTAGCATTAGATACTGCTGACCATAACAATTTATTACAAAGATTATCCCCCGCTTATCCTTTTCAGGGTCGCGGGGGGACTGGAACCTATCCCAGCTGACATAGGGCGAGAGGCAGGGTACACCCTGGACAGGTTGCCAGCCTGTCTCAGGGCCAACACAGAGTCACAGAAACATTTACGCTCTCATTCACACCTATGGGCAATTTAGATTGGCCAATTAACCTAACCCCAGTAAGTACATGTCTTTGGACTGTGGGAGGAAACTGGAGTACCCGGGGAAAACCCATGCAGACATGGGGAGAGCATGCAAACTCCACACAGTGAGAGAGAGGCCGGGCCAAGGTGAACTCGAACCCAGGCCTTCCAGATGGTATTTAAACTGTGAGGCAGCAGTGCTAACCAC
>VUQK01017074.1:0-20690 GCA_015106715.1 Bujurquina vittata
ACACAAGTTTCGCGTTTTGGGGTTTTTTACCCCCCCCCCCCCCCCCCCCCCCCCCCCCCCCCCGGCATCAGAGCCTCTTCGAAGTGCCTGGTTAAATTTTATTTTTTTCGGAAATGTACTCGCATCAGTGGGGAAAGTCATCCTTGCTTTTCTTCTGGTAACTAATCGTATCGCTGCTATCAAACTACAAAAATGGCCGAACGGGGTGAAGTGGAACGCTCTGCAACCTGGAGGGGGCGGGGAGTGAAATGTCTCATTCACATTTAAAGAGACCGCACCAAAACCAGCTGCTGTGAGACGAGCCTCAGTACAGGGGTAAACGAGGGGTCTGTGGAGCTACAATAACAAGGAATTCAGACCCAAGCCTTGCAGTTCTACTTTATATAGACTACAAGTGAATGATTTACGAATGAAAAGGAAGGATTTAAAAGCAGGATTTGTGTCCTTTAACATTAATAACTATTAACATCTGCACCAAACATGTCTCTTTTCTGCAGCAGGAAATGTTGTATCAAAGCACAGGACACAAACCTCAGCTCTGAGAATGTTGATATGCTCCTTTAACGGCTTACAGACACACACTCACTCATTCACTATAACACTTACACAGGCAGAACAAAACAAACACATGCGCAAAACACACTCCAAATCTACCTCCTTCAGGAGATGCAACAGAACTATTTTTGCATCCTTACTAATGTAAGAAAGTCTCCAAGAGGACAGCGTAAAGGCTCTTATTTTACGACTTAGGTTTTTATATTTGACATTACTGTACTTGTCGTAATTTATTTTTGCATTTAAGAAAATGTTTTCTTTTAAAAAAAATATGATGGATATGATATGGCACATAAATTCAATGAAATGATTTAGTCTTTTTTGATATTTTAAAAATACTGCAATTATTAAAATGGGAACCAATGAGGAGTTAATTTTTAAAGAATATTTATTATTGATCATTAATGAGACAAAAGTATTTGTTAGCTGACTCACTTAATTGGTGGAATAATCAGCAACTAAAATAATTGATATCCACAGCTCCAGAGCTAGCATGTATTCTGAAAGCCTAGAAGAGAAATTGTTTTTACTGTATTGTAGATCAGACACAACAAACTGCTTGAATGTGTGAACTATTTCTCCATCAGTTCCACTCTCTCTGAGCCTCCCACTGCCAACATCCGACCCACCCCAAGCACTCCATCTCCTAGCAACAAGCCAAGTCCCTCCCCTGGCAGCAAGGCCACACCCCGTGCCAGCATCCGGCCTTTGGTTACCCTGGCAGCTGTCCCCATCCCAACACCTATGGCTACAGTAATGCCGACCACACAGACTGACAGCCAAGAGGGTAAGAACAAGAAGACCACCCATCCACCCACTTTCTCCTGCAAGAAGGCAAATGAAATAAAAGGATCTCTCTGTTGGAGATGTACTTTGACATTGGCAATGGTCACGTGGTGAAATCATATCTGTTACATGTCATTTCTGCAGTGCTGATGAATACATCAGCCCCTGTACACTCTACCAGCTCCAGTTTGGTTAACACACCCACGTCCATAACTCAGCCAAGCAGCACCCAGGCCACAGCTTTTGTCCAGCCCACTCAGCAGCAGCAGCAGCAGACAGCCAGTCAGGATGCAGGACCCAGCGTGGAGGCAGAGCAGCCATCTACATCCTCCTCTCTGAGTGGAACAGGTGAGATCAAACCTGAAACTTGACTCAAGAGAAAAAGGAAAGAAACAGAAGATAGTATTGAAAGTGTCGAGTGTCTGTTGCTGGCTAAATGATCTTAACTGATGTCCTGGTGTGTTTTTCTGATGTGACTAAAGCAGCTGCAAAGCGAAGCAGAGAGGAGGAGGAGGAGGAAGAAGAAAGCAGACCTGAGAGCTCACACACGCCTCCAAGCACCAAAAAACTACGACTTAAATCAGCAGTAGCATTGCAGGTAAACACAAAAGGCCAGAAATAAACACGCACATTCGCAAACTTTTAGTACTGCGGTGTTATCTCATATTGTGTAAATGGAGTATACTTGACACTGAGTAGATGCTGATTAAAGAAAAATTTTCAGACAGCTTTGGAGTTTCTTGCGGTGGTCTGCTCTCACTTTGAATAAACAGTCCAACAAAAGACCTTTGACTCAAAAGAAGTGGAAGTTGTGTCATTCTTACCGTGGTTGAGATTGTGTGGGAGTTTGTCCTTGCAGACTTTTTCTAGACCACCTGATTTTTGTAAACTGATGAAAAGGCTGTGAGGAATTTTAACTGATGTCACTAAGAAAAATCCAAACCTGCCGGTTACAGTGTCTACAATAGGAGTCACATTAATCTGTTGTGTCAAACATACATACTGTCTGTAGTTTGTGAAACCTCAGAAGTTTGGCACAACACTGTCTGCTCTACAAGACTGTTGTTTGTTTGTTTGTTTTTGGTAAGTCCAACTGTGCCACTCGGTGTGTTTCAGATGGAAGGTGATGAGGAGATGGAAGGAGAGCTGAGGAATGAGGGAGAGCAACAGGATTCACCAGATGACAGTCAGGTCTGTTGGCAATTCAACCAATCTGGGCCACATTTGGTAGAAGAAACACCTGGAAAGGTGTGTGATATGTCCTGTTTTGAAATTCTTATGTTTGGGGTGTAGGAGCTTCCAGAACAGAGCTTTCCAGTCTTAGCGGAAGATGACCAGGAAGAGGAAGAGGGCATATCCCAGTCTGTTCCCACTGATCAGATGTCCTCCCAGGGCTCCGCTATCATCCGAGATGTGATTGTGATCGACACGGACAGTGAGAGCCGCGAGAGCAGAGAAGGGGAGGAGAAGCAGGAAGGCGAAGAGGAGGAAGACGAGGAGGTGCTGCTGCTGCTTGTTGCTAATTTGTGCAAATGTTTTGAGTTTTGATCTAATGCCGGGTGTTTGAATTTGAACTTTGTCAGTATAAAGAGGAAGAGGATGATGATGAAGATGACCATGATGCTGCTGACAGCGGAATGAGGGGAGGAGAGGAGAGTAACGAGGAGAGCAGAGAGGCTGAAGAGCAGAGACAAGAGGAGCTGGCAGAAGGCACGAACACGGAGGACAGTGTGTGCGGAGGGTCCTCGGGCTCACAGCACCCCAGTGAGCCGACACCCAGCGGTGAGCACTGAGGCCGACCTGCGCCTGATTTCCTGCATCCTCCTTTCAAAGTCACATCACCTCACACTTTTCTCTTCCAGGCGAAGGCAGCTTTGATGCTGCATCAGAGTCCGACCCCCCTAAAGACCCTTTACACCTTCCCCAAACCTCTCCCTCTGCCCCCTCTCCTTCCTCGTCCTCCCTCACACCAAGGATGCCACACACACGGAGGCCCCCACATGCACTCCCACCTCGGCTCTACATCCAGCCTCCCGCTCCTGAGCTTGGGCCACCACAAACGCAGGTGCTAACCTGACATATATTTTGTCTCACTATTGTTGTTTAGCATTTAAAATACAAGTCATTTAGACTTTAGTCTGAGCTCGCTGATCATGACCAAGAGACAGGTCTCTTATCCACATCTGTTCACTGTGTAATGCAGTTAAATTAAGAGTTTAGTAGAACGATTCCAGAAACATTTAGATTAGTCTGGGTGGTTTAAGTAAGAAAAAGAATCTAAATATTGCAGTGTAACAAAATACTTATCTTCTGTCAGGTGTTTCCAATAATTTGCTAATTTGCCAGTCATTGTTGACTTAACAGTGTTTCCCAGTGACTTAGCTTCGATTATATAGCAGGGGATGTGCATGTGCAGGTGTTTGTCTGTGCAAAAGGAAGCATGCACACATTCTTAAACAAATTATATAGCAATCCAGCTCCACACTCTTGGACTGCTGCTGGAGACAGCAGTCCTCATCCTGCTCTGCAGCCTCAGTGAACTTTGCATAGCAGCACCTGAACCAGTTCTTTACCTGCTGCAGGCTCTGCTTAGAGCAACCACTAAGATCTCTGGTGTAGAACGAGACAGGAGAAGAGACAGAGACAGCATCTGAATCATATCGAGGACCAACACAACAGCACCCTGGCCACTGGGCTAACCATGAAAAAGCACGGGGCTGGTTAGCTGCAGCTGAACTTTCAGAGTTGAAGCAGACACTATTAGATGGAGCATGGATGGTGTTCTCATATGGGGACAAAATTATATCAATATTAAAATTACTCACCAAATATGGGAAACTATTATGAAGAATAACAGAATACGTGAAAATTCTTAATTATCGGGCTACATGAATGCATTTGAGCGATGGCAGAAAATGAAAAACAATCATGATTATCGACAGGTTTATTTCATTTTAAGGCTTGAAGTCTGCAAACTGCTCTGACAGTAATGATGTGTGTGTTAATCAGAGACAGTCCTCTCAGCTGCGCAGACCATCAGCAGGACGTGGACCTCAGCTAACTCCTGGAATAGGCAGTATGGTAAGAGATGTGTGTTGTATAATGGTGTGTTGTATAATAATCATATTATTCATGTTCCACTCTGGTTTGCTGTGGATCATGTGTCAAAGTAAACATACAGACTAAGTTTGTCTGTGTGTCGTCAGCAGCCTTTTTTTGATGATGACGACAGAATGGTTCCCAGCACTCCCACTCTGGTGGTCCCACACCGCACTGATGGTTTCGCTGAGGCTATACAGTAAGACACACACACGCGCACACATCTTGGTTAGACCAAAGAATAAAAAAATCTGGCTCATAATGCCAAAACTCTTCAAGTTTTATCGAGAATGATGGCGCTCTTGTATATTTCGTATGCCGTCAGTGTAGAAACAAAATAAACAGGCATTTATGATGTACTCACTCTAGGTACTGTTACTCCCCTTATTTGACTCCACTGCTATTTTGTGGCTTAACTGGGCTGTTTTAGAGGTGTCCTATCATCTCAGGTGCCCTAAAGATTTAATAACTCAGAGATTTTTCAGGTGAGATTTTAATGGAGGCAGAGCAGACAGCGGTGGTCAAATGCTCCCTGTGTAGAGAAACCTGTCAGTTACAATGGCCATGCCCCTATTTCTAGTAATCAGATGGATGAGTCATTATAAAGGGAGAAAATATAAGAAGAGGACAAATAAGTTTTTTGTAAACATGATTTTTGAGATGTTTGAGTTTGTTAAGTTTAAACATGGGAAAGGGAATCGACTCCTTTTTGGAGCAGCTTCAAGCATTCAACCATTTTTAGCACTTCCGTATAGGCTTTTTTTTTTCTTCTCAAGTAAAACATGCAGAAAAGGCAGAGGAGACTACAACAGTGGGCTGCTGAAAAGGCAAATATGCACTTTGATGTGTTGAAGCAGATGTTTTTGGTCTCCTCAGCTCTCCTCAGGTAGCAGGTCTGTCCACCAGGTTCAGGTTTGGACCCCCTGAAGATCTGCTGTCTCAGACTCCAGCCTCACACTCTGACCTGGGACAGCTGGCCTCTCAAGGAGGTACTGCGCACACACACTTACTTTAACTCATGCATGCAGTCTAATTCACCAGTTAGAACGTCATCTTTTGTGTCGTACTGAATCTGTGTGTAGGTCTGGGTATGTACGAGTCTCCTCTGTTTCTGGCTGCTCATGATGAAGACGGTGGAGGAAGGAGTGTCCCCACCACACCT
This sequence comes from Bujurquina vittata, assembly GCA_015106715.1. Classification (NCBI taxonomy): domain Eukaryota; kingdom Metazoa; phylum Chordata; class Actinopteri; order Cichliformes; family Cichlidae; genus Bujurquina; species Bujurquina vittata. The sequence continues at coordinate 5,603 of VUQK01017074.1, forward strand.
TTACAAGTGGCTGCACCAGGTAAGAAAAAACACCCAGACTCTAAACACATTTTCCTCAGTCAGCACTCTCCAGCACCTGTGCTCACAAGCTCAGTATTCCCTGTCTTTCTGCTCTGTCAGTGACAGTCTTCACTGAGTCCTTACCCTCAGACAGCGGCGACAACATGGCTTCCCAGTCAGTTCCCATGGTAACTGCCTCCAGTGGGATGGCTGCTTCTGCAGATGATGGAGATGAGGTGTTCATGGAGCAGGAAGTGGAGGGGTAAGGAACATAATTCAGGCCTGGTTTTTAAGTTCTTCAGTTTGCAGTGAAAGGACAGGTTTGTGCAGCTCAGAAAACTCTAAGCAGGAAACTCCTCACATGGTATTAAATTAGAAATGTGAGAATTTTTTGCTTTAGGCCTTAAACTCATATGGAGCTTCTCCTGTAACCATGCCTGTGTTTCCAGCCCTGGTATTGAGTCGACCCTGGAGAGTCAGACAGACGTGGAATCAGCAGGGCCGCAAAGTGATGACGCGTCACTGCCGTCTACCAGCCAAGACTCCGGTAACCTAACCTGTTTACTGACTGACATCCTGATCTCATTTTAAACTGTCACCCTGAATTTCTGGTCAGGCTCTTTGGTTGCAGGATGCGGGCTAGTATTTTACCCAAATATACTTGACAACACTGGTTCCTTCCACGGTAAAATACTGTGTTGAAAAAGATGTTCTGCAAAGATGTTTATTCCCTTGTCCTTAAAACTGTGACCATTTTTGGTAATGTGCTCTTAACTAAAGTTGGACAAAACTGATAATTTCTAACAACAACGTAATTATTATTAAGTAGAAATGGAAACAATTAATAAGTATTAATAAATATGATTTTCTACTTCAGAAATGTGTTAAACTTTTTTCTCTTTGTTTATAGACACTAGCAGCATGACGCAGCGCCGCGCGGTGGCCAGCCAGCCTCTGATAAGCAGCCTATCGAGCAGAGGATCTCGAGGAGTGAGGCTGATCAGCCGCAGAGGTAAGGCATGAAAGCTATCCAAAGGACTGGCCTGTGCTTAGACAGGACTGTCCTTCAGGGATGGCTATTGAGCGCTACCTGAAGGTCATAATGTAGTGCACACTTACAGAACTGATTCAAGTCATGTAGTTTTTAATGATGAAGCAGTTTATTGAAGGTAAGCAGAGAGCAGCATTACACTTGGAGAACATGACGAGTGACAATGTGGAATCTCACTGATCACCTTTCCAAACTCCTTTCTCCTCCTCTTTCTCTAATATTTCAGGAACATTCCCTCGGGAAGGGAGGGGAGGAGGTCTGGGAAGAGGAGGCATCGCCTAATGATGTCACCAGTGAAGGCTCGGTCATCGTATTACAATAAAGACATAAACAGGGCAGCAGATTTAGTGTCTATAAATTTTAGGTCCACTTGAAATCACACTATTACAAGAGAGATCTGACATCTGTGTGTGTCCTCAGAGATATGAAAGGTCACACTTTGTGAGATTTTAGTTATTTTTGTTTCAAATGTTTTTGAAGTGAGGAGTCCTGATTGTGTTATTGTGTTAATTTCTCTGTTCTTGAGACGTTAATACATATGTTTTAGTAATAAAGTGAAATAATGAGTAGCAGCGATGTCATGTGATGATTTGTAATAAAGTGCAGAGGGTAATACATTTACAAAAATATTTTGCGGGGATGGCATTGAGGACATAATGAAACATTTAATTATCTAAACAGTTTGTTGTTAAAGATTGTTTCTACTGACGAACTGATTACCGCTTTTGAAGCTATGACAGCATCAAAAATCATTACAGGTCATGTTGATGTTCTTAAAAAAAAACGTGTGCCAGATATACACTTGTGTGGTTTAGATGTGTAGAAAAGTTGTTGATGGGGCCTTTAAAATTTGTCATTTTTAGTTGGCACTATCAGTTTTTACAAGGGTGATATTAATCTATTAGTAAAATCAGCATCAGACTTGTTTATTAGAGTATTCTTGTGTTTGTGTGTTGACAAAAACACCAGAGCAGGTCCCTGTCTCCCCTGCAGGATGTTTCTAAGCACAGCGCAGCCAAACTCTGATAGAGTTGGCTGGTTGGGGAGGGATAGCGTCCTGCCCACCCATGTTTGCAGGACTGGTTGCCACATGAGCTGGGCTGAGGATGGGCAGAGGTGCAAGGGCTGCAGATGGATCAGGCTTGGCCAGCACCGGCAGGTCGCCTGAAACCTGGACGTTGAAGAAGAGAGCTGCAGAGACAACAGAGCAGCTCTAGGTTTAGCTGCTTCACACACACAGGATACAGTATATGTTGGTCACTTTGGGGTGGCAGAGCAGACAAATACAAAATTACCATGAACATGTACTGCTGAGCACAAAAGTGATTTTCCAGTTCATAAACACGGTTGCTCTAGTAGTGATCTTTTTGTATATTAACATAAACCAGGTCTTGTTGCCTAAACTTAAAACTGCAAGTAGAGCCATACTTTATAAATTCTCCCTTAAGCTGTGAAGTTATGACATCACATGGCCGTGATTGGACGGTTCCAGAGATCTACGCACCTAAAGCTCATATGGCAATAACCTCAGCAAACGTGCAATGAAGGGAAACTGGACTTCACATAAGTCAAGGCGTGGTTCACTGCTGTCACAGGGAGCAAGGGGGGTTGAAATGCCTGGGAAGGGGCCATTTTTGTACTGCCCTGGACTGCAGCAATGAATGGGTTAACTAAAGGTAAAAAATATGAAACAAGAGAAAAATGTGTCTAGATGATACAGTTACGGCTTTAAGTTTATATGCACTCATCATGGGCATGAATGTCATGGTAATTTTAGTTTTTTGATTTCTTTGAAAGCCCCAAATTAACATGACGATCATGCCCATGATGAGTGTATGTAAGCTTCTGACCACAACTATAGATCTAGCCAAGATGGCCAGTTAGATCTGTATAGACGTCTATGGCTCCCCTGCTCTGTGACCTCATTGAACTCTCTCAATGAGTTTATGTGCTCCTAATACATCTTAATCCAAATAAACAAAATGCTTTGACGATGGTTCTTACGTCCAGAGAAGACGTAGTGATGGTATCTGCCACTCCCCTGAGTGCTGGGCATGGTCAGAGCAGAGGTGACCGGGGTGGGGAATCCCTTCAGAGACACTTTGATGTTGATCTCTCCACTTAGAAGAAGTCCTGAATGTGAGAAATTGAAAACAGCGCTGTTTTTAAAAAGTCCAGTTAACAGTGTCCTGGTGCCTCTAAATGTAAAAGGAGCACAATGAAAATGCTACTAACCGGCATTCAGGGAGTTTCTTGCTCTCTTGCTGCAGGAAGGAGTGCTGCCTGGTGGGAATGTGAAGCTTTGCAAAATTTCTCCTAGTGGAAAAACAGGTGGTGCCATCATTACTTTTATATAGGCTTATATATGCTGTTTAATTATGTTTAGATTTAACTTGAGCTCAATAGTTATGAACACAAGTGAGTAACACAGGAACTGAGCTTTCAAACTTGTGTTATCACTGAACAAAGCTGCAAACCCTCCTATTTGGCAGCCTCAGTGGGAACAGTGGTCAGTTTGGCCTCGTACACGGTCCTTCTATTCGGCCTTCAAAATAAAAGCTTGGGCATGAGACACTGCTTTTGTTATGAAGTTTCAAGCTAGGCGGGGAATTTCTGCCAAGTGTGCTGTGGTGTTGAGAATTAGCAGCTCTGAGAATGTAAGGACCCTGGCAGAAGCTGGTGTAATTTGCATGTAAACAAAATCCCAGTGGACAGAATCTGTGGACTAAATCTGCCAACAAGTGGTGAATTTGTCACTGGTACCATCTTTTTCTGTTGTTGCTGCTGTTGTTAAAATGTGTGGAAACAGTCCACACCATAACTATCAGTAATTTTGTGTCTGTCTGCCTCACCGTTCTTAAAGAAGTAGACAGTTTCTGGTCTGCTCCTGGTGGCTGGCACTGCCAGCGCAGCGCTGATGCTTCCCGTCAAACCTGGGAACTCAGAGCCCAGAGGTTTGGGGTAGCCCGGCTCCATCATCATGTTCCCATCTAAACGCCAGCACTGGTCCCCCTGGAGATAAAGAGTGCTTAATAGATTCAGCCTCCATCATCACAGAGGGAGCTTTTTGGTCTGACTGCATTATGATTTCACCCTTGTTGTATTCATGTACCTAGTTGCTGTAAAAGTTCATGATATAAGTATTAAAAACTACTGGTAAGTAATTGTTGTATTTAGAGTAAAAATAATTTGACCTTTTAGCACCAAAATCTTTAATTTAAAGGTCCAGGGTGTTGCCTATAGATTATCCAGAAAGAGATGCTATATTAAAGGGCTCAGCTAATAGTCTTCTACACATGCAACTGGCAAATCTCATACAAGAAACAAAAAGAAGTCCAGTTGCCTTTTTTTCAAGCTCCAGAGGCTGCAATGACCTGGATGACTGAGAATCTACACAGACATATCTCATATAGTGTATTGATTAAGCTGTTCTAGGCTGCTCAAAGTTGCTGTGCATGTGCAAGCTGCTTTGCAACCCACTCCCACCCCAGCTCGTTGCTTCATGCTGTACTAAATCTGACTGACTGAGAACAAATCGTGACATTCCGAGGCATTTGTATTTGTGATACTGTAACAGATTCTAGTGATATCTATACCTTGATAATGTAGGTGTTTCCTTGGCAATTGGCACGTGTGAAGACGGTGTCGATGGGAGATGAGACACCCAGAGCGTCTGTGATACTCTGTGGATGACCCACTGAGCGGCTGACAGGGTCAATGGACCAGAATAACTCGCCTGCAGCACACACATAGACTTAATTTGGGCTTGCACATGTCAAATAAACTGTAAATTCACCATCACATGACATAATAACACACAGATCAGTTTATATACTCGAGCAGTAAAAAAAGGAGCCAGCATGTTCCTGTCAAAAATAATCCTGCAGTTCCTCTCATGGCCACTTGAGACCAACTCCAAAAGTGAGTCAGTCCTCTCAAACTCCTGTGTTAAAACACCCACCCGTAAAGCATTAAAGAGGATGTTTATAGCCTAGTACAAAAATGCTTTTGGCCTCTGTGGATAGTCTATTTTAACTTTTCAAAGACTTAAAGTTTGGGGTAAATCAGGAGAGCTCCAAAACACATTAACCCCAACATCCTAACCTTCATTTGACAATCACAGCACTGACCTTTAAATACCAGCATGGTCCCATTAATGAGAGCTGTCAGACCACTGATGGGAGAATCACTGCACAGGTTGACATCAGCAAAGAGCCCTGCGCGCACACGTAAACACACATTTTTAATTATGATTTAGTAGAAAGTCATTAAACACAGATACAACCACATGACAGCTTTTGCTACTTACCTGTTCCTGGTCCTTCAGGTGCTCCATGCACCAAGCCCTGTGCTACATCCTGCAGGGTGCTGGGTCTGAAACCTGCTGGGACACTGAGACCTGTGAACACAAAGCACCACACTACTCTATACTGTAGTATGCTGGGAGACCTTTTTCTTTTAATAAACCAAAAGCAGCTACAAAATCTCAGTTAATCTACAATTATGAAATAGTCTCTGTCAAATTAACCATGATTGAGCACAGATGGAGCAGCTCCTCCAGGGGACAGCACTAGCTGGACATCCAGTTTACTACCAACAGCTCCAGGGGCCAGGGGGCTCACTGGAGCACCATTGCCCAGAGACGGAACACTATTGATGGGTAGAAATGAGCCGGGCGCTGGTGGGTATGGAGCCCCGCTGTGAGAGGAAGGGATCGACAAAGGCAGCAGGCCAGCAGGCATGCTGCTCACACCTACAGGAGGAATGAGGGACATTACCTTCCATTGCACAAACCTGAATTTTATGAAATTAAGAAAATAATGTTGAAAAGGAAAGAAAATATTCCCAACCATGCTGTAGCTGATTGGTTGGTACAGCAGGAGGGGTGGAGCCAGATGAGCCAGCAGTCAGTGAGTTGAGGGGGCGTAAAGCACCTTGACATTGAGCCCCAAGGTGCTGTGGGCAGCGACCTCTCCCTGCATACCAATGTAAAGGCAGTTCCAGTATCATAACATTATTCACATTATATTAAATTATAGATAAAATGACTGACACTGAGTGTCAGAGGCTGGTGATGGATTCAGCACTGCTGGTATTTTGTTAGGTTTGGAGAGAGTAAAAGCTGTTCCCAAATTCAGCACTGATGAGTGTAAATATAAAGGTGATAAAATAAACTCAGTATTCCACCTGTGAAATATTCCTCACTCTCACTGTTGGAGGATTTCCTGTTCCTGTGTAATTTCTGCTTTCCTGAGCAGGAGAAAAGAGCAGAAAAGAAAAAAATTAGATACGAGGAAGCACAGAAACAGTCTCGTACTGACAGTCAGCTGACTACAAGTACCTTTTCAGTACTTTTTTTTTTGTCAAATAAAACTTTGTATGGTTTATAATAAGTACACATTTTCCTTTTAAACAAGCAAAATTCTCATTGAGATATTTCATGATTCAAATTCCAGCTTCACAGCTACAGTTACTCAGCAGTGATGGCTGCCGACCTGAAGCTGTGGCCCCCGGAGACTGGAACCTGCCACGATACGACTGTGATGAGACCGGCACAGTGGCATCTGCTAACACAGAGAGAGCGAACAGTGAACTACACCTTCTGTTCATTTGAACATCTCTCCTTAAAAGGCCTACAAGTTCAGAGGCTGTCTCTGCGTAGCTGCAGTCATGGCTGTGGGTACTTACTGCAGTGCAGTTGGTAGTCATTGCAACAGGTGTTATAGAGGACGCACAGTGGGTCGCACTCGCACAGCTGACCTCGCCTGAAGAGTTCCCCACAGCGACCCTGACAGGACTGGGCTGAAAATAACGGACAGAGAGGACTGTGGCGTCACAGGACAGCACGCTGCTTTCCACCATGAAAAATACACAGCACTGAAAGATTATCATCATCAGTTGTAACGCCCCCGGCAGACACAAAGCCGTACTCACTGAAATCATGTTTTTGCTTCTGACAGATGTGAATCCAACCAGTTAACTTTTGGACTCACCAGCCAAGAGCAGTGCGAGACCAGAAACACTGTCCAGTTTATTCCAAAATTAATGATATATTGCCTTTGTGTGTCACACATGCAGTCCTTTTGCTACATTTCATTTGGGTAATGAGGTGTTACATTCAACAGAAACTTGCAAAACAACAACACTGTTTGTACATTTATGTGAAGGACCAACACAGACAGAAGCTGAGTGCTTGTTACAGTGAAATGCCAGTACTATATAACACAGGGGTTAGTGTTGGAGCGGGGCCCTGAAGCAGGACTTTGGCTTATCCAGGTAACTTCAGTGTTAACCCGGGATTTTCTGTCCTACCAAAGTCTTCTTAACGGGGTAAATTGCCATGGTAACTAATGCTGCAATTAGAGCTCACCCTCTGCTGGGAAAGCAGCAGAATGGAAAGTTTTTCAGTATCTAAAATCTTTGGTTTATCTGATCAGCAATAAATATGGATTGATAGATGCAACTTTAGTCCTTGTTTTTTATTTTTATTTTAATTAATTAAATTTTATTATTGTTGGTAGCAATTTTACACCAATTTTGTCCTGTAAGCGTTACAATATGATCCTAAAACAGGACACCCACACTCTACTTGCTGACTTCATACCAAATGTGTACATTAAACGCAGACTATATATATATATATATATATAAATATTATTTCCATATATATATAAATAGAATTTATATATATATATATATATATAAATAATATTTGCATATATATAAAAATATTATTTATATGTAAATATATATATATATATATATTTTTTTTTATTTGATTTATTTTTTTCCAACCAAACTAAAAGAGGCTTAAATGGAGCATGAAAACATCAGGAAAAAGTGGCAAAGAAACAAACAGAATTAGCTAAATAAATGGTTAAAGTCGTACAAAAAATATATAGCAAGGAAAAAAAATCAAGTTTCAATGATGCTGAGGCAACTATCTGAAAACAAGAGTTCTTTGAAAAGAACCCTCTAAATAGCTATAAAATTAAACAAAAATATCAAAGCAAGAGGTGAAAAAAAGGATAATGATGTTTTTAAGCACGCTACTGATTCCACATTAATGTTTTCTCCCACAACAAGCCAATGTATTTCATTAAAACTAGAACAACCATCAAATGTAGCGAGTCTTACCAGAGGTGCATGCAGCCTCAAAGTCCTGGCAGCAGTCTTTGGGCTGCAGGCAGCTGAAGTCACAGTTACACTGCCGGCCTCTGCTGAAAACCTCGCCGCATCGACCCACACAGCTGCCTGAAGGTACGAGAAACGGGACTCAGCTAGTGCCATCATTTCTGTCTCTTTTTCAGGTGTTACGGCTTTAATAATAAATGAAATGTTAGCACATCTTCATTACTAAACATTTTGAGGGAACAGTAGGGGTATTATCAGAAAATATTATGCACAGTAGAGATTTGATTTAACACTGTTATTTGTTATGTGCATCCAAAAACAGGGTGAATGCATTACTGAACATTATATCAGAGGTGCAATAATGTGCCAGTGCAGTGATTTAGTATCACAAGTATGCAACTAGATACTTGTAGATACACAAACACGGTATGCTGAGTACATAACTAGAGATCAGATGAGTGAGCACGTTCTTCAACAGTAAATGTCTGCTAAAATTTTCATCATCACAACGCCTAATAGCTGCGGTATGGGCTCACTGCAGTAAAACGGTATTTAAGTGCAGTACTGTAGGTTTAAGTACAAATGTTGATGCATACCTGGACCACCAGCAGCACAGGTCATACCCAGCCCAGCCAAGAGAAGCCCCAGAGATATCATCATCATCATCTTCACCTCCAGCCGAGACTCACAGCAAGCAGAATCAGATCTGTGACAGATAAAGTGAGATCCTCAGTGTGTCACCTCTCCCCTTCTACTCTCAGTCTGACATCTATTGCTCTTATATACGAGACAAAGGCACCGAGACAGGACGCTTTTAATTAGCAGCACACACAAACACGCTGACAGCACAGCCACAGGCTAATTAAAAACTGCATTTAAACTTCCTACACTGTCAGTAAATCGACTCCTACACACAGTAACTTCTCTCGGGACTTGAAGTAGAAAGTAACTAATTACAATAATTACTCCAGTTACAGGAACAATAAAGAAAATGTGGCACTTTGATAATAAAAAGGAGCGCTGAATCAGAGGCCATGTTTAAGGTGCAGGGGATTTAACCAGCAACGTTCGTACAGCGGTTTAGCTCTGTGGTTCGGTCTGATACCACTCCTACCTGCTGACCTTTCGGAGACATTTTCCCAACCAGCCAACTCCAGGAATGTGGTGTTTGAGCCAAAACTGATCTCATGTGGCTTTGAAATTTTTTTGTGGTGGATTTAAATTGTTCAGCTCAGTCATAAAAAGTGTCTGCATGTGCGTGACTTTAACAAGGAGATGAACAGAACCAAAGAGGCGAAATGAATGAGAGGGGTCCATCTGCAGAAGCTTTAACTAAAGCTTGATGTTTATGGACAGCATCATTCTACATTTATGTATCTATGCTAAGACTACAAAAGACAAGGTCTAAAAGATGAGAGATGAATACACTGAGGGCGGCATGCAGAGCCCTGAACAACCACCAAAGACATAAAATAGATGATAACTGAATTATTTCCTTATTTTTAAAAAAACAACAAACTTCATTACATCTAGAGATAAGATCATTTTGAGGAGGGAAGGTCAAACTATTGCGACCTAAATAGCCTCCTCAGATCTTTGTAGAGCTACAGATGAAGCTGAACCAGAATGATATGATGAGGAGAGCATGGAGAAGGAGGGATGATCTGACGTATACCATCATCTGACAACAAGGCAAAGCTCTGGCAGTGGACCCGGGTTATTAGTGTCCATTGATCATGTGACTGCTTAGCGCAGGTTTGACAGATGATGTATGTATGCTTCAGCTCATCAGCTGTTTACACACGTTTCTCTTCCCATCATTGAGGTTCAAGCTCATCTTGGTTTCATCTGTCCAGAGATTTGATTTCCTGTTTTCCAGAACTATCCAGCTTTATATTTTATATTTTCTGGCAAAGTCTGATCTGGCCTGCTTGTTGTTGAACGCAACCAGTGGTTTGCACCTTGTTGCAAAGCTTCTGCATGAAGGCGTCTCTTGTTTGCAGAGTGTTCTCGCTTTGGTTACGTGTTGTCAAGTGGTTTTCCTTAAAGAAGGAAAGGATTCTGTGATGAGCCACATCATCGCTTCTCTTTACAAACGCACCAGTCGGCTGGTTGGGCCACTTTCTGCGGATGGTCCTTGACCTTTCAGTCTGCTGCTTGCTTCCTGCACTTGCGCTGACGTTTCTTTGGACCTCATTTGGAGAGCACTCGTTACAGTTGCTGCAGTCACAAAATGTAAGTTCAAAGCTTGGAATCGGCTCCAGCTACTTGGTACGACAAACGCCACAGTGATGTTTTTGTTTGCCCCTGTCGATCCTAAATGAAGCATTGCCTGTAGGACCTTCTCTGCAGCTAGCCGCCAGCAGGCAGTGGATATATTTTGGCCTCACTTCTAGTCTGTCATCTGTGCAGAGTTATGGTCATAAGAAGCCGCTTATCCAAAAGACATATGAGATTGTTTTCTCTATTAGACTATACTGAGCTCAATACAGTGTCAATGAGTCACTGCACCAGACCAAACACATCATTAACACACCCACGCTGCTCCCATTCACCTGCTGGTCTTTTCACTAAAACTGTGTATGTGTGTGTGAGTGTGTGTGTGTGTGTGTGTGTGCGCACGCTCTGCTTTCTTCATATGGCTCATTTTGAACAGTCAATTATGTGTGATGGGCAGCCCTCTAATAAGCCCTCAAGGACAGCTGTGGTTACTGCAGGGTATTGTGATTGGTGAAAGGCTCAGATTAAAGCAACTCGTAAAGCTTTATTAGCACCCCACATTGTGACCATGTACAGACTGTGGGACGCACGCTGGCGGGCAGTTCAGAGCACCACACGCACGCACGCGCGCGCGCACACACACTCACGCACACTTGGTAGGTGTAAAGAAACAGAAGGCCAGACAGACATCATGAAACGTGTATTTAAAGAGCATCTGGCAGTAGAAAGAACTGATTCATTCAACCAGCACACGTAATTGTCACTTATGAAATATACAAGTCAGACAGTTCACTTGAAAAATGTGCCTGTTTCTGTCTGCAGCGGCCACGGGGAGACACCATCATGCCTGTGCATCCACATTTACTTTGTTCAGTTTTACGGTCGGTGGTAACGACTCTCTGGTGGGACCGTGGGCCGCTGACCAGTGTCTGCTCACATTACCTCACCCTCCTGGTATCATCCTCTCACTGTCTTCACTTGTTCCTATTCATTATTTCAGCTTTATAGTCAAAGCCAATTACATGCTGAGGTTTATATAGTAGTGGGGAAGGAATGTGTCCTTTTGTTTACTTAGTGTCATTAGCTCACTGGCTTTTAACTTCAGCCTCATCAGGAACATACAGCCAAAAGCGTGTTTGACCATATCTCACGTTTACAGATCTATTTGAGGCTTTTCATCATATTCAACAGTTGCTGTATTGTTAAGCACTTTCTTAAGGCGTGAAGTGAAATTCTAGTTTTGATATTTTTCATATATTTTTCTTTTAAAACCTCCTTAATGAGCTTTCAGCTCGTTTAAATCAAAAGAACGGTTCTTAATAGTAACACACCATTCTCGGAAAAGGAGAGTCTTTAATGAGCAGTCACAGAGGGCCAGTGGGTGTTATGGTTTTGAGGTTGTTACTGTTTTGGGCTATAAATTTTGATTTTGTGTTTATTTTTTGCACTTTTCGCATTTGCTTGTTTCTCAGTTTTTTGCACTTTCCCAGAGTCTCTGGTGCTTCCACGTCTGTGACTCTTTGTATCCGCATGCTGCTCATATCGCTCATGCATTAAAGCTTATTTTTGGTTAATCTGACCTCCCTCCTCAGTCCTATTACACAACAGCTGGGTTCTAATGCACCTAGTGTGGTCCGAGTCTGAGTCTATGCTGAAATTCCATCAAACATCTTCTGTTATCTTTCTAATCAAACTGAAGGACATTGGTGGCAATGACTGTTTTACCCATCTTCTTACATGAGATGAAGTTGAGTTGGATCCATTCATTAAAGCAGCATTCAGTGGGCCCGACTGACCCGAGCCTGAGCCTGTGATTGACTCGTCAGGAGCTTGTTCCCCTGAATAAACTTGAGGCTTTTGTTTACCTGTTAGAAATATGACCATTACTCACATTTCCAGCAGAAAATTAATTACTGATTACAGAATTCAGATTGTTATTCTGAGCAGAGCATTAAATTATATCCTGACCGAGGGCTTATAAATGCATAGCATTTAAACAATGTGGAAACACACACGTTAACACACACCTTGAACAGTTAGGCAGGTTAAAAATGAGTAGACCATCAGGACATGAATACATTAAGCTTTGTGTTCACTGACAGAAGAGTAACTTCACTGAATAAAGGATACAAGCCTCCAACCAGCAACAGTCCCGCCGAAAAGGGTTTTCTACAAGCGATCTCAGAGGATGAGTAACATCTCTAACCCACCTCTCTGGAGAGAGAAGAAAAAGCAGTTCATCTAGCATTTCATGGGACATGATAAAAACAAAAGTGTTCTGCACTAATGGAATCTACGTTAGAGATTAGCAGCAGTAACAAAAGCATCTTCAAAGGTCTTAAGAGGCAAACGCCATCCTCTGCTCTGCGTGTTTGCAGTGAAGGAGTCATACTACAGCAGAACGATGAGCCTCTGTAATCACCTGACCTCAAAGTCACATTCATGGGAACTCTTGAAGACAGAGAATAAGATTTTCCTAACTGCAGCTGGAGGTGTCAGAGTTGAAGATGCTGAGATTTTCATTGGAAGTGATGAGAATGGACAAGATTAGAAATTCGTATCAGGGGGACAGCTCTGCATGTGAACGGTTGCATGCGCAGAGGAAAGATAGTTGATATACTGCACAAATTATAGTGACTGGGAGGAAGAAAAGAGAGGAGGTTCCTGATGTAGTGAAAGAGAACATGCAGAGGGTTGGTGTGACAGACGAGGATGCTGGGATAGGGTGAGATGGAGGCAGATGATCCACTGGGGTGACTCCAAAAGGCGGCACCTGAAAGAAGAAACCCGATTAATGTTTAAAAGTGACTGCAGCCAGCCAAAATATGGTAATGTCTCCTTTGGCTATCATTGTATTTGAGCATTATCACATATTATTATATGTACCTGCACAACATAAAATAATGTACACATTTTGACAGAGAAAATGAACACAATTTGGAAGAAAAGATCAGGAAGTCTCTTCTGAAAATTATCAGTGTGATAGGAAAAGCTGTGAGCACACATGAAAGTTGGAGTCTGTGATACATCAGATCGCTATCCCCTCAATGGCTGGGTGTCCACCTGCTGCCCACAGGTGTCATTCCTGGTATTCTCAAGAACTTGATAAAAGGTGACTGGACGACTTTATTTAAACCCTAGTGGGGGTTGTCCCCTTTGGAGGTGGTTGTTGATCTATTGTCTGTGTAGGTTCTCAATCATCCAGGTCATATTAGCCTCTGGAGCTTTGTGAGTCATTACCACAAAGGGTTTCCTGTGAAACCACTGCGAGACTGGTGAGACATTGTCACTTCAGGTGACTTCATTAGGTGTGAGTGGGCACACCTCTAAGGGATCTCTAGGCTGTATTTTAGGAAGCTGGCAGCTGGTGTCATAAGCCTCCACCTCTATTCATTGATGGCCGTTCACAGTGGACATTGATGGCCTCTTTCACTCCTCTTTCAAACCATCTTTGTTCTCAGTCCAAAAGGTCCCAAAGACATGTGGTTATCTCAACTGGGCATTCATCAAATCAGTGAAGATGCACAGGAAAGAAAGCCAGACACCAGCAAACATTATCTCTTACGTAGCAGGTTTGTCAGAGAGATGCGGGAGAATTTTCTCCAAGAATGACATCCCATTCACACTTTAAGACAAAAACCGGTCCCAAGGACAAAACTCCCCGAACACATGCTAAGCAACATGCTGTGCAGTGCAGCGAGGAGTGCTCGAATCTCTACATTGGAGAAACTAAACTGTCTTGATTCACCAAGATAAAGGCCTCAACTGCAGCCACACCAGGTAAAGGTTCAGTCTTTATTTGCAGCAGTCTGGGGCTGCTGTGACGCTTGTGACTCCACAATATCCGCTGATCAGAAAGCTGGCAGGGCTCTGCACACAAACGAATGTTAATCCACACGAAACGATAAGCTTTTCAAAAAGGTCAAATGAGAGCATCATTTCTGCTACCTTGCTTAAATACCAGTCAAGAGTGCGCTTGAGACGGACAGGTGAGTGATTATTAGGAATCCAGGGCATGACACACCCACAGCAACCAGACACACACACACACACAAACAAAAACAGCAGGGACTGTGACACAAACAGCAACTCCACAAAGGTCTAGCATAATATAGAAGATCCACTATAGCATGACAAGACTCAGCTATACTTCTGCAGCACACTCTTCGAGGATGCCAGTGTTGACCAGGAAGCCGGGATAGTTTGAAAGAGGAGGAAAAGAAGCCATCAGTGTCCACTGTGAATGACCATCACTGAACAGCTATTGTGGCTGCCAGCTACCTACAGTGCGGAGGAGGTCACACAGTGGTTCCACCTGAAAACCCTGGTGGCCCACACCTTTTTTTGGTCTTAGCTTATGTGCAACAGCACATGAATAATAATAGGTCAATGACCACCTCCAAATGGGACAACTCCCACTAGGGTTTAAATACCTGGAATTCTCCAACTTTTAGAGGAGAAGCCTGAATAAGCTTCTTGGATAAGAGGGGAACCAGCTTCAAAACATTTAAAGTCCACCTTTTTTCGAGCTGTTGAGAAAACCATAACCTGGATGATTGACAATCTACACACACATATGTTCCCACTGCTGATGTTCCACAACCATCTTTAGCTGATCGGTAACATTACAGATCCATGTACTCTTTGAGGTTTTTATTGATTATGAATCATATATATATATAT
>VUQK01017074.1:21248-33035 GCA_015106715.1 Bujurquina vittata
GAGAGCTTTCAGAATAGACATATATGTGGTCAGGACTTTGCTTTACCCACTGGAAAAAACTGGATGTGAATGTCTTAAAGTATGACGTAGACAGAGACCTTGTAACACATACCTAAAATAGGCAAACATGGAGAAAAATATATCTGTGCAAAATGGTTTCATTTACTTTATAACTGCTTTGCCAGGGATTGTCATAGAAACACATATGAGGGCTTGTTGAAAAAGGGAGGTTGTGCTAAATCCATCAATACCACATATGCAAATTTAGCCTGCATAATCAGGGAGTTAAGTTACTTAATGTATGAAGTGCCCCAACTGAGAGAAGTCTCCAGTCCAAAACATTATTATACTGCATGTATTGTCATATACTGTAACACAGTAGGCTTTTCAAATTAATGTAGCTTGTTTTCTAAATCCAGCAATACCAATTACATAAATATACCATGAACAGTCATTTAAAAATGTGTGCTCTGTCCCAAAAGAATATAGTGCATTTCATTGCAATATACTAGACTGTAGTGGTAAAATTACTAGAGATGGCCAGTTTGGCCTTGATGGGCCTAACCTAACAACCGGCCTACCCCATTTTGGGGGTAGGCCATCTCCAATAAATACTTTGGTGAAGTCAGCTGGATGTCACAGCTTAAACATAGGTCTGTTAGGTAGGCCGTTGCTTGGTCAGCTGCTAGGCCGTTTCCTGGGCAGCTCAGTCGGTTGGTAGTTCCGTTCCTAGGTCGGTTGCCAGACCGCTTGCTTGTTTGGATGCTAGACCGGTTGCTAGGTCAGTTGCTAGGCTGGTTGCTAGACTGATTGCTAGGTTGGCGGCTAGACTGGTTGCTAGGACGGTTGCTAGGCAAAGACGTTATAACCCAGCAACCGACCTTGTAACCGGCCTAGTAATGAACCTATATGCCTAGCAATCGGCCCAGCAAACAACCTAGTAACATACCTAGCAATCAACGTAGCAACCCACCTAGCAACTGGCCTACCTTCCTCGCAACCACCCTAGCAACCGGCCTAACAATCGGCCTGGAAACTTATCTAGCAACTAACCTAGTAACGGGCCGATTTGCCAAGCAACTGGCCTAGCAACCAACCTAGTAACCAGCCCGGCAACCGACCTAGCAACCGGCCTAGGAAGTGGCCTAGCAACCGACATAGCAACCAACCTAACAACTGGCATAGTACACACCTTGCAACCGGCCTATCTGCCTTGCAACAGGCCTAGCAAACAACACTAGCAACCAGCCTAGCAACCGGCACAACAGTCGCCTCAAGGCGCTTTGTATTGTAGGTAAAGACCCAACAATACTGCAGAAGAAGACTCTGTGGAACCAGCTGCCAGTTTGGATTCAGGAGACAGACCCCTTCTCTATTGTTAAGGCTAGGCTTAAAACGTTCCTTCTTGATCAAGCTTATAGTTAGGGCTGGATCAAGTGACCCTGGACCAGCCCTTAACTATGCAGCAACAGGCCTAGGCTGCTGGGGGGTTCCTGTGACGCACCAAGTGTTTCTTCTTTATTCACCTCTTTTCACTCTCTTTCTGCTTATACACAACTCTAGGTCATTTAATCAGTATTAATCTCTGGGTCTCTTCTGCAGTTTTCTCCTCTCTTGCTCCCCTCAGCCCCCACCAGTCGTGGCAGATGACTGCCCCTCCCTGAGCCTGGTTTTTCCCGGAGGTTTCTTCCTGTTAAAAGAGTTTTTCCTTTTCGCACTTGCCAAGTTCTTGCTCTCAGGGGGTTGTCTAATTGTTGAGGTTTTCTCTGTGTTATTGTAGCATGGTGTTTACCTTACAGTATGAAGTAATATAAAGTAACTTAACCAAGTTTTACTGAAATGAAGCAGGTTGCTCTCGCCCCTCCCTGTGCTGCCTCTCCCACGTGCAGATCCATTAAAGCGGCTGCTATCTGTATGGCGTCCATGCAGTCATTGAAGCTGTCAGCTGTGGGATCTCACCTCTAATCCCCCATAAACCCGGACTGACAACACAAACAGCTGCTGGCCTGATCTCCTCTGCCCAGTCCTGCTGCTGAAAATATTCTACAGTTGAAAGGACGGACACGGCTGGCCATGCTGGAGGACTCATTTTTTTGTATTTATTTATTTTTACTCACTTAACTCCATCTTGATTTCAGTGCGAATAATAACTTTAAACATAGTATGCACTATAAAAACACTTCACGGCTATGATGCTCTGATCGTACAGAAAGTGTGGTTGATGGACGCTCCTCTGTAACTTGAAATCCAGCATTTTACCAGCCTGACAATAAACACTTTAGGTTCTCCGTGTTTATTTTTCCTTCCATGACTGCATCTTCTGTGCATGGGTCAGAAAGTTTTATCTCCCCGCTGGCTATGAGCCTGAGAATGCAGCTGATAGTGTGGATAGTAAACAGGCTCTAACACAGTTGATGCAGTCTGCCCATGCAGTGGAAGGCAGTGGGGTCAGGCAAGGCAGCAAACAAAAGGTCTATTAATATCCATCACACCCGGAGTAATAATAAAGTGCACACATGCTTAATACCTAAATGATGACAGAATAAAAGTGAGCACTGCTTTCTATGGATAGACTACTTTTAACTTAGTGTACTTGTAACTGATACACTACATATGTGTGTGTGTGTGTGTGTAAAATTGCACATGCTAATTGTTCTTTTGTTTACAATTTGTTATATCCTGGAAGCAATGCAGCAGAGAAGTGTCCATACTCAACAGTACTTGACAGACCAAAGGACAACACTTTATTCTCTGAGGTCAGAGTGTGAGGGAGCTGTATGGCGCAAAAGGTCACTTTAGAGCAATACATAAATATTTTGAACGATCACCTTTATCCCATGAAGAAATATTTCTGTCCTGATGAAAGTGACCTTTCCAGGACGCCAGTGTCTTTGGCCTCATTCACGAGGGCTCACTGGATGGTTTAATGAAGATGATAATGCGAATGTGTCACTAGATCATTGGAGATTTCTCACCAAAATATATCAAAACAAAACATTAAGGGTATATTAAAAATACTGTTAATAAATGGTATATTAAACTTAGTAAACTGTTGTTTTAATGTTAACAAACAATTATATTATATATAATCACCAGCAAATTAACCAGATACACTTTGCTAATCCCAGGTTGGACTCCCTTTTTTTTTTCTTTTATATTTGTTATTTTTGACACATTGACAAAAGCTTGAAATTACCTCAAGGTCACAGTTCCAGTCTGTGAATAATTTCAAAATTCCTTCACTTTAACATTTACATTTACAATAACAAGAAAAAACAAGACAAAACGAACAACTGATAGAAATTTCTGACAGATTCTGTCCATTCTTCTTGTATGTTTGATACAAATATGTTATATTGCCAGGTAAAGAGTCTGTGTTACCCAAAATAAGGGTGGTGAATTTAAAAAGTAGTTTTATATTAAAATTACTTTTGATTTTTTTTTATGTATTTCTTTATAACTACAATCCCAAAATATATGCCAGTGGTTGGGTTCTGAATTTCTCCTTTTTGACCACTGGAAGTAAAGTATTCATTTTGGTCCATATTGATGTCACATCCCAATGTTGCTCTGTTTAAGGGAGTTTATATTAACATTTTAAAATTTTATATAAGCATAAAAAAATGTCAATATTCATGTTATGTAATGAAATTAATTATTTGTGGAATGACAGCTGATGTTTTGTAATAAAGGCTTTATGACTGATCAATGAGCCCATACTCAGTGCCTGGGTGGCAAATACACAAAAGATATCCTTTAGCATCAGTCTTGTGTTGGTCTCACTCCTAACTTGGCATATTTTAACCCAAGCCACAGTCTGATTTGTCCTCCTACATATGCGTCCTCCTAAATATGTTTTCTATTGCGGGTATATTTTTAGTCGCTAACCAGGGATTAAAGCATAAAGAATATTTTGATGGAGCCCCTCGGTCGCTAGTGCTAATGGTGGCGATTGAGATCCTAACAGCTGAAATTCTCTGCACAGCGAGTACAACACACACACACACACACACACACACAACACACGGGTGTAGAAAAGTGGAGGCGTGGTAAAAGTGTCGGCGGCAATTTTTTTGGGGTTAAAGGGTTGTTTTTTTCGAATGATGGAAATCCGTCACCTGAGCTGCAGAATTTAAACGATGCATCAAAGCAACACATTTGTGTCGAGGATTTTTTTTAAATGAAATTATTCAAGTTACTCGAGGAATCTTTGCAGCCCTAATACAGTGACTGACAAATGTGACCACATGCATACTCAGCCGATGACTGAAATTTTTTATGTTTTATTAACACATCTCTGTCGACGTTCCAGTATAAAAACACCACATTCCACTGGCTCTATGCTATGTATGATAGAGACAAGGAGGAAAAGTATTTTTCCGATAGTTTGTAAGGGATTTGAATCCTGACCAAGTGACTGCTTTGAAGGAACTGGAACTGACAAGAATGTGGCAGTTTGAAGCCAGGCATTGTCCCCGAGAGTTGAAACAACTGCTCTTGAACAGCTGACGGGCATATTGCTGCAGACAAATGTAAAGATTCATCACTCATTCATTTGTTGATGCCTGTGCATGTGCTGTGCAGCTTTGTTTACTGACGTATGAGGCCACAGTCAGGAGGTCATGACAGAGCTGTCACTGAAGCATCGGCAGTGGCTGATGACAGGATGCCAACTACATGCATCTCGACCACCCTGCAGCGTATACAATAGGGCTAACACTGTGATAAGCATGTTGTAATGAGAGAAGGACTAATTTGCCCATATCACCCAAACACTTAACCCTACTATCATAATGGAGTGGTGAAGTAAAGGCCAATCTGCACACAGTGACAGTATGCAATCCCTTTCCATCTACTGTGTGCAAAGATCACAGTAGAGACAGAAGAACTTCAGGAGCTGGTTTCACAATGACAGTTTTAACGATGCTCACAAATTAGTTTCACACAAGTTAGACTGTTGCACAAAAACAAAGCTAAACTAAAAATTAGACACCTTAAAATTAATGCAAGTACTGAATCCTTGAGATGTAATGCACCAGGATGCGTCCCATAGCATTTACTATCTTTAAAGACATTTTAGTGTGTCATGATGTGATAACACCAGTCTGCCATCAGTCTGACTGAATGGCGTCAAGTTACACACAATCTGTTTCTGTTAATACAACGATTCACTGTGATAAATGAGAGAAAATGGCAAATGTCTCGCTGTCTATGGACACAGAATCTCATTAACTATTTACATTCAGAATCAAACCAGAACCTCATAGATCTCAAACAGAAATTCAGAAACTCCTCCTCAAATATCAATGAAGTTCATGTAGAAGGAACCTTGCTTTTATATGCATAGGCATATAACCAAAGATTGTTGCCCCCCCACCAGGTGACCTGTGCAATTGCTTTGCGATTGAGTTGCCCAAAGGTTGGGGGTGCTGCACACTCAACCCCTGGGCAACCGCTTGGTTGCAGTAACTACTAGTAATCTGTGTGCAGCTACAAATTTCAATTCATTTGACCTGTTGGTGGTGATTGGACACTATGAGGAAGGCTGGGGTGGGGAGATTTTTTCGGTGACTGCAGCTGTGAGACCCTTTAAATAGACTAACAAATCACTTCAGTGAGGTGTGGTGGGTGTAACCATTGCTACCAGGAATAGCACCTAATAATACCTTGCCTTGACTGACAGACTCCTAATATTTCACTGAATATTTACAAATATCTAATAATGTATTCAGTATTGAATGATCATTTGATTTTGATGCCATACAGTTCACTTTCTATAGATTCATTTAAGTTTTCATTTACTAAAAATGAAAATAAAATAAACACAAAATAAAAATTTAATTCTCTCCCCCGCTGCCTTTCTCTCTTAGGAAGTTCCAGTATAATAATTCCCTCTGTGGATTCACAGTAAGCTCAGGAGTCAGAAGAGACATGCACTCTACACACTCTAAGCGTGCAGAAGATCTCTGAGAAATCAAAATCCAATCAAATCTGACAGCAAATATTTAACTTGTTGGAAAATAATAATTGGCTCCAAACTTGAAATCAATTCTTCCATCACCTGTTCACCTTTTGGTTCAATGAGTCATTCCAAAAGACTGACCAGCATTGAACCACCAACCCAAACCCAACCTCTTATCCAAACACGACCTCGCCTCACAGTGGGAAAAGGGCTTCTCGACTCCCTGCCACTTCTCTTGTCCTCCAGTTCTCCAGCTTCCTCTCATTTTTTTAAAGCCCAACACACCACGCCGACATACGCCAAGTTTTTGGCTAATGTCTGTTTGGAAAAATACAATTTAATGCCAGTCAAACTATATAATGGAGTGAGTGGACTTCAGTCACTTTAATGACATCAACAGCAACAAGTGTGAGCAATTCTGAATTTTGTTTAAGAAATGGCATTTGTGATGTAGTTTTCTTCTCTCATCACTGTGTGTCACGAGTGTATCGCTGCTAAAATGTGTCGAAAAAGATCTGCAAACTGGGTCTAACTGCTTGAAAAATGTTTAAAGGTTTGCTAAGATTTCATCTGTCCACTGGGATGCCAGAAGCTGGGCTGGTGATTGGGAGGAAAGTCATCAGTACAAAGCTAGGGCGGTGCAGTACCGGTGGCAGAAGCGTCTGGGCCATTTTAAACTCTATGAGTTCATCAGTTAGTTAGTAAATAAGGTCCCTTTGAAGTGTCCTTTTTACTCCTCCTGTCAGGCAGTAAATGGAATCTGGTTTCCATCCATGACCAGACCTCACTTGGAAAAAGAATTCAGCACAAGAGATGACAGGAAAAAAAGTGTGGCAGAATTAGAGATAGAGACGCTATGTTTGGGTGAGTCACAGATGAGTTATGCTGCAGAAAGTTCCTGGCACTCTTCCCAAAAAATCACATTATTTGGACACGAGAGATGGAGACAAGCAAGCAGAGAGGGCAGCCAGACATCATGAGAGCCATGGAGAGCCCTGCCATAAGTGATGAAATTGATGGCAGTTACCAAGTGTGTGTGTGTGTGTGTGTGTGTGTGTGTGTGTGTTATCAGGTCAGGGTAGTGCCCTTGGCCTTGTAAGGTAGGGTTATCTGGGGTTATATATTTGATCCCTGCCTTCCCTGCAGGTCTACCAGCTGCTTTCGCTTCACCTGGTCTCTGTAAGTCTGATTATACTTTGCATGCTGTTTATCATGGTTTATTTTCCCATTGCCTAAAGTAGGCAGGCTTAAATATATCATTTAAAAACTATGCTAAAAACTACGACACAAAAGCTCTTTTTCTCTTCTCACTGCAGGTGAATCATCATTTTATACTCTGAGGTCTGAGCTCACTTGTCATCCGAGGTGAACCCACTGGTAAATTAGCCTTCTTTAACGTGTTTATAGCAGTATAGTTTATATTATAGAGTTAATTTTATCTTTTGATCAGTGGACTTGAAGTTCTATACGTGCTTTAGAGAAAGCTAGTTACATTGGAAATGAGGAATGAAGTATATATTTTTTAAAAGCTGTATCACATGTTGAACTGTCTCTCTGTATGCACATTAGAGCAGTGATGGGGGACGCAGAGATGTCCGTGTTTGGGGCGGCCGCCCCATACCTAAGGAAGTCGGACAGGGAACGTATGGAGGCCTCCACGCGTCCTTTCGACATTAAGAAGGAATGCTTTGTCCCTGATACAGTGGAAGAGTTTGTGAAGGCAACCGTCATCAGCCGAGATGGAGACAAGGTCACAGTAGAGACACAGAATGGGAAGGTTGGTGCTAGCGAGCCATTTAGCTCACAATGAGACTCTGCAGTTAAGTCAAATGTTCCTATCGGCTTGTTCCCCGTCTCTGTTCAGTGCACCAGTCTGTACCTGAGAAATAACTCCATCAGGTGATGTAGATCTGTTAGAGCAGCACAGGAAACACATTAGATGTGAGTGTCTATGTGAGTGCATGTCTGGGAGAAAGTGTTAATCTGAGTGTAAATCTATATGCCATTTAAAGTGTCTGTCCTTAAGTGAGTGTCAAAGCAAGCTCAAACAGGAGCCTGTGCAATTAAATATCTCCGCTCACAGCGCAGAGCAGCTGAGTGATGAAGTGCGGCATTGCTGCCATCTGGCAATGACGTGTGGTATGCTTTGTAACGCTCCACACGTGATGCTGACAATGATAGGGCAGCACAAGCAGGTAACACAGACAGCAGGAGCTGCACGCTCGCTTTCTTAATCCAAATCATTAAACTGCATTCGACTTTCTTCCTTCCAGAATGTGACGGTCAAAGATTCGCAGATTCTGCAGCAGAATCCTCCAAAGTTTGACAAGATCGAGGACATGGCCATGCTGACCTTCCTTCACGAGCCGGCCGTGCTGTTTAATCTCAAAGAGCGTTATGCAGCATGGATGATCTATGTGAGTAGTCAGGAAGTCAAAAACAAGAAAAACCTGGTGATTCCTGTGGAAATGCCATGAAACACACATTTGCACTACACTGATGGTGTGGCCAGTAATATCTCCAGAATAGAACAGAGCAGGCATGACACTAGATACGACACAGATTAAATCAGACCAGCATGAAAATGAAGAGATGGGGTGGATGCAGGTTGCACAGAGGACGGCAGATTTATGTAAGATTTGTCAGCTGGATGCAGAAAAGGACCACCTGAGCCATCAGCTGGCATGAAGATGACATGTGAACTTGACTTGGCAGACTAGCAGAACTATTTCTGCGCTTAATTTTTTCCGCCTTTAGCAAACATCATATTCCATCGCTTAGGAATGCACTTAAAATGTTAGCACAGCCAAAACAGTAGGTTAAGAGTCAGAATCAAAGGAGCAGTGCGTCCAAAGCCTGAAGCAGATCAAAAAGCATTTCTGCACTGACAGCAATGGCTCTCTTGATGTCCTCAGACCTACTCCGGGCTGTTCTGTGTGACTGTCAACCCCTACAAGTGGCTGCCAGTCTACAACCAGGAGGTGGTTCTTGCCTACAGAGGAAAGAAGAGGAGTGAAGCTCCTCCTCACATCTTCTCCATCTCTGATAACGCCTACCAGTACATGCTGGCAGGTACAGATGGATACTCACAGATAAAGGCTGGGCTAAGTTTTGTGATATATACTAACAAAACCTTTACAAACTTGCTTTTTGGCAGACCGTGAAAACCAGTCAATTCTGATCACGTATGTAAAATCTGGGATACACAACACAGCACTGGTCTGAAATAGAGTTTTATTCTACATTATGCTGCATTTATGTATTGATGAGTGACTTTGGTATTACAGTGGAGAATCAGGTGCAGGAAAGACTGTCAACACAAAACGAGTAATCCAGTATTTCGCAAGTATTGCAGCTGGAGGGATTAAGAAGGACGCCATTGCCAAGGACAAGGTAAATAATAAGCGCTGTCTGCGGTCCAACAGCTCAGGAGAAATGCTATCAGAATATGAGATTTTTTGGCTTTTTTGTTCTTTAAAGTCATGCTGATAATGGAAAACAAATAAAGAAATACATCTTGAGACACAAAGAGTCGGGGGCTTGGATTACTGGTAATGACTCAGACGTGAGAAGATTATAAACTGTTCTCCTGATTTCCCATCATTTTTCAGTAAAGAGGCGCTTTACTTAAAAACAGATTGCTGCGCCTGTAAATATAAACGACACATTTAGCAAACCACATCTTCCTTTACGACAGGGCACGCTGGAGGATCAAATCATCCAGGCGAACCCTGCTCTGGAGGCCTTTGGCAACGCCAAGACCATCAGGAATGACAACTCCTCCAGATTTGTGAGCGTCAAATTTATGCAAAGTGTGAATGTTGTGAATATTAAGTTCCTGTGGAATTAGTCTGTAACAGTAGAAGGTATCAAGGACGATTTATAAATGCAAATATTATCTTTTCAGGGTAAATTCATCCGGATTCATTTTGACACCAGGGGAAAATTAGCCTCTGCTGATATTGAGACATGTAAGAACAGACATTCTTTTCAAACTTATATCATCTATTTTGTTACACTGTAACACATTTCGTGCATGGAAATATCTTCTCTTTCACATTTGTCAGATCTTCTGGAGAAGTCTCGTGTAATCTTCCAGCTCAGGGCTGAGAGAGATTACCACATCTTCTACCAGATCCTGTCCAACAAAAAGCCCGAAATCTTGGGTTAGTCCAGGCCATTGTAAAACACACAAACAAAAAAAGTGATAAAACTTTGCCTCTGTACTTTCTACCATCTTTCTGACCTTTTGTCATGCACCTGTTTGTCTTCCAGAGATGTTGCTGATCACAAATAATCCCTATGACTATGCCTTCATCTCACAGGGGGAAACCCAAGTGGCCTCCATTGACGATGCAGAGGAACTCATGGCGACAGATGTCAGGCTCTCACGCATGACTGTTTTACTATTTTAGCTTTGACTCTAATTTAATAACTCAGTGTCTAATGAGAGCACTGTCAAAGCAGTCTTTCAAAACTTTTAGAAGTCTCAAGCAGATTACTTAAAGTGATATTTTCAGAGATGTTGGGAAATATGTGCTTCTGTAGAGTGCCTTCGATGTGCTGGGCTTTACGCAAGAAGAGAAGAACTCTGTGTACAAGCTGACAGGTGCCATCATGCACTACGGCAATATGAAATTCAAGCAGAAGCAGCGAGAGGAGCAGGCAGAGGCTGATGGGACTGAAGGTAAAGTGTGGCTCTGTTTGTCAGCCTAGAATCAACCCAGAGAGTTTTAAAAAAAATTCCCCTTTTTCTTCAGATGCTGACAAAGTTGCATATCTGATGGGCCTGAACTCTGCTGACCTCATCAAAGGCCTCTGCCACCCAAGAGTCAAAGTAGGAAACGAGTGGGTCACCAAGGGACAGAATGTGGCCCAGGTCAGAAAATAAGAGGAGGTGTCTTTAAAAACATCCTCTTTGCTTTGTGGGTTCACTGGCAGAAGTAAATAGTAACATCAATAACATGTGCTTTTGTATGGGCCTCGTATGCCCATTCCACAGGTGACCTATGCTGTTGGTGCTCTGTCCAAAGCTGTTTATGAGAGGATGTTCCTGTGGATGGTAATGAGAATCAACCAGTCACTGGAGACCAAGCAGCCCCGCCAGTACTTCATAGGTGTGCTGGACATTGCTGGATTTGAGATCTTTGATGTGAGTGAGCACAGTAAGCCATGCCTCTCTCAACACAATAGAGAGATAAAAAAAAAATTAACTTACTTTCTTTCGTTCGTCATTTCCAGTTTAACACCTTTGAGCAGATGTGCATCAACTTCACCAACGAAAAACTGCAACAGTTCTTCAACCACCACATGTTTGTGCTGGAGCAGGAAGAGTACAAGAAAGAGGGCATTGAATGGACTTTCATTGATTTTGGTATGGATCTGCAGGCCTGCATTGACCTGATTGAAAAGGTGAGGCACTGGACCCGTTACGCGTTCAGGTACAATTAGTGCAAATATACAGCAGCATTATAAACACTCAAATTTTGCCCCAACAGCCCATGGGTATCATGTCCATCCTTGAAGAGGAGTGCATGTTCCCCAAAGCCAGTGATACCACCTTTAAAGCTAAGCTCTATGACAACCATTTGGGGAAATCCAGCAACTTCCAGAAGCCCAGAATCATTAAAGGAAAACCAGAGGCTCACTTTGCCTTGGTTCACTACGCTGGAACTGTCGATTATAATATCAACAACTGGCTGGTGAAGAACAAGGATCCTCTGAATGAGACTGTTGTGGCGCTGTACCAAAAGTCTACCCTCAAGCTGCTGGCTACACTCTTTGCGAATTATGCTGGAGCTGACTCAGGTAAGACTACTGTTAAA
>VUQK01017076.1:0-21726 GCA_015106715.1 Bujurquina vittata
ATGCTTCTAAATCAAAAACCTTAGCTTCTATCAAATTATTTTTTGAACTGTGAGCGTCACAAGGACCGTCTCTAAACAGTGGTGTAATTTTTATTTTCCTGTGTTCAAAAACGAAGTCATGGGAGCAGTTTCAAAACGAGGCTCATTTTGGGTTTTTAGACAATCATCTCTCGAAAATTCCTATAGAGGCGGATGGAGGAGGGTACCGTCGCTGCTTGAACCCTCACAGTTTGAACAGTTTACATTTCTCAGAGTTGAGAGACACATTGTCTGAAAGTAGAGAACCGGCTCTACGTTTTGATGGTGAAATAATGGCTACAGAGTGAACGCTGTGGACACTGTGAAGCCGTCCACTCT
This sequence comes from Bujurquina vittata, assembly GCA_015106715.1. NCBI lineage: Eukaryota > Metazoa > Chordata > Actinopteri > Cichliformes > Cichlidae > Bujurquina > Bujurquina vittata. The sequence goes on from VUQK01017076.1 coordinate 358, forward strand.
GAGGTTCGGAATGCGCACTCTAGAAAATCTGAAAATGTCCTTAAACTTAAACCGTCACTGTTCATAAACAATAAAAGATATCAACACACCGAGTGACACCTGAATAGCTGAAAACCATGGCTTCATTTTACAGCTTGAATGGCATCTTTAGCTAAAAGTATGCTGAAGTTACGCGAGCCCAAAGCTGAATGAATTTCAAGAATTCCCCATTCATTTTGAATGGAGCAAAAAAATCATGAAAAGTTGAATATTTCAAAAACCATAAAAGTTATGAACCAGAAAAGTAATAGCCATAATGTCCTGAAGAAGCCGAAGTTTTTAGCCATTCAAAAACGTACGGAGGAATAATAATAAAGAAGTAATAAAGAACGTGTAATAACAAGAAAGCATTCACAGTAACAAGCAAGTTATGTAAACTTTTTTCGATTTTTTTTTTAAGCAGCAGATCACAGAGCTGGAGTCTCCGCATCCTGCAGGAATGAAGTTATGTAACATCTTTTCTTAAAAGAACAAAAATGTTGCACTTAATTGGTCATTTAAGTTTTAAAAATGTGTTTCTTTTGGCATACCAAATCAGATCAAACCCATAACGAAGAGATTCTGAGTCAAAAACACTAGCCTACTAGACCTTAATGACCTGGGCTCGGGGTGTGTGTATAAAATGATACAAGACAGGTGCAGTATGCAGTATTTTTACATTCCAGTGGGAGGATGAGAGGGCTGCACGGTGGTTAGTACTGACCTCCTGGTTGGCTGGAGCCTTTCCCTGAGTTCACAGGTCCTCCCCGTGTGCTCCGGTCTCCTCCCACACTCAGACCCACAGACATGTTTGTCTGTAGGTGTTTCCCTTGTGTCCCCCACCTCTCCGCTGGGTTCGGCTCCTGTGACCTTAAGGTGGTTCAGAAAATGGATGGCTGATGAACAAGCTGATGGAGGTTAAACATTACCTGGCCACTTTATTAGGTCCACTGCTTCAACTGCTAGTTAACGTAAATGCTACATCTTGTCACCCAATCACGTGAAAACAGCTCAGTGCCACACCCTGAGTATTGTTACTGACCATGCCCATTATAATATGACCACAGTGTGCCCATCTTCTGATGGCTGCCTCCAGCAGTAACGCAGTGTCACAAAGCTCAGACAATTCGCTGTCCTCAAATGGCCTCAATCGGTCCACAGATCACAGTCCAACAGAGCACCTTAAGGGTGGAGCAGGAGATCTGCATCATTGCTGTGCAGCTGACAAACCTGCAGCTACTGTGTGATGCTGTCATGTCAGACCCAAATCAGTGAGCACCTTGGTGAATCTTTTGCAAGGTGTACCTAATAAATTGACCAGTGAGGGGTTTTTCCTGCATACACACTCACTCTTCTTTTTTTTCTTTCTTTCAGCAGCCCAAAGAAATATCACCCAAACCAGTGTTTTTAATTTAGGCCGTTTATTGAAGCTTTACGGGCATTTTTGTTCATGAATATGTCCTTGAAGCAACTTGTGATACAATAAAGCTGATTTTACAGCCTTAGAGCTACTTAATGGTAAATCTTAAGGGGTTAAAGTTGCGCTCGTAATAACGCATTTTCCCTTTGAGATGGCTCTAAAATCTGACATGTAATAAATATTTAATTTCCATTTTTGGACACATTGTTACAGATATTAGGAGGCATCACCAATAATTTAAAATTAAGCTGCACTGAATCTTGTTTCAGTCGAAGGGTTTAAGCAGACCTGAGGGGAATTAAGCAGTATTTTACAAGGAGGAGGTAGAAATGAGAGAAATTGACACTCTGAGGGCCCCGAAAGGCCTCATCATGTGTGCAAAACATGGTTTGAGGTGCTTTGTGAGGACTGACAATCTCCATTATGTTCATACTTGTATTATATAGACTGCTTGAGACATTGTGTTTCTTTGATCTATTGCATGAAAACCAGTTCAGATCTCAGGTGCGTGGATCTGCTGCCGGGGACGTCGCGCCCCCTGCCGCTGACGGCCAGCATCGCCTCCCGCTGACCGCCTGAAAGCTGCAAAGAGACAAAAACCCGTTCAACCGTGAGTCGCTGTGCCGCGCAGCGACACGCAAACTGGCTTTTAGCGTCAGAAATGCGAGTAAAATTAGCGCCACAGATCCCCGGCGTGTCAAACGCGCGCAAGCCTGGGTTTTTGTCATGTGGTTTATGGGAAAACCCGTATTGGATCTCTGCGGTCACCTGGGCAGAGAGCCTGAAAAAAGTGCCACCGAGGCGCTGTGTGACCGGGAGAGAAATGCCCCAATAAAAACGACCCTCAGGGACACAAATATACCACTCTATAAACCCAGAGGCGAAGAATCCGCGGGTAAATCATTTTCAATCGACAAATGCGCAAAGCAATTACACGAAAATCCATTTCTATCCAAATTCATGGCGCGCGGGGAGTCACGTGAACAGCAGATTTCCGAAATCTTACAAACACAAAGTTACATTTACAGCAAAAACCTGACATTTGCCTCCGTGAAAAGGCGGCCAAACTAATCCACTCCGTGTCTTACTGAGCGCATGCCGCAGCCCGCAGCCGCTTTGCGCGGACTAACTGCAGCTGTGCGCCGAAGGGCACCAAACCGAGGACACCGAGCGCACCAACAATCCGTTTACAAGCAAAACCAACTCAATCGGCGCATTCGGCTCATAATTCACAGGACAATAAGGCTCCTAAGGCCGGACTCGGAGCAGCATCGCCGCCTCCGCGAAGCTGCGCGAACACCCGGACTGGTTTTTCCTTTTTTTCGATTTCCCGCACAGACGCAGACAGCTCCGTCCTGCTCTTCGGCGGCCTCCATTTTAGCTCCTTGCCCGGTCGGCGCCTCACGTGTCCTGGACTGTCTTCCTCACATGACCCGTGTGTTTGTCCCCGTGATCAGCGCTTCCATCTCCGTAATTCTGTGTCGTTGAATATCGGCGTTTTCCACCCGCGCAAGCTTCATGGATATGCTGGAGCAGAGTCTGGACAGTTCGGGGAGGTGAGAGGCTGCTGGCCGCTTCCTGCTCAGACATGGCTCCATCACGGCCTATAAACCCTGGTTTTCTGCTCCCTGCAGCGCGCTGCCCTTCTTAAGCTTAATCTCGGGATACTTTAATATTTGTTTGGCGCTGGCCCCCGGCGGCTGTGCACTTTGCTGACATGATTTCCGCACACATTGAGACGTTTCCAGCGAAGGCTGTGCGCCCTTTTCCAAATTTGAGCGCTTGTTTCATTTACTACACAATAAAAACAAATGCACAGCCGCACTTTGTGACTGTTGTTACAGTAACAGCTCGTTGCACTGTGCTCTAACTGTACCTGATGCAGGCCTTTCACGTTTAAAATGCTTAAATCCAAGTAGATGAAGGCGGTGTTTGGGCTATTATTTACATTTGTGAAGTTTGTCCATGTGCAGCTCATCACACCACTTAGACCTTTAAGACTTGAGTGATTCAAAATGTTCCCCTGGAAAGTACAGCTAAACCGACTTAAGTCACGCTTGCACGCCAGTAATGTTTCATTTTATTTATACCCTAATAACGATCCCCTTCTCTAACCACCTGGGGGCGCCCCATCCTCTCAGCTGCTTGTGGAGAGCTGGCTCTGCATTCACAATATATTGATGATAAATCTTATTTCTGAGAAATGCTTGAAATTGACTCACCGGTGCTCTCTTTTTGTTTTAGTCACGACAAACAGGAAGCAGAGGAGGTGGTGCAGCTGCAGGAAGGTGGGAGCATCTTTTCTTGTAATCCACACGACTGAAACAAATATCTGAGTCTTTTTGTAAAGACACGTAAAAACTGAGACTTCAAAGTTTTTCCAGGCTGACTTGCTTGGATTGCATTAACTGATTAACAATCCAGACCAAAGTGTCAGTCTTACTTTACCTCACAAAACTGGGGGCATTGTCCTGTTATTTTTTTTGGCATTTAATGAATAAAAATGTATTTTATATACTCGAACGCGTGAAAGTCCTCCCAGAAAAAAACAACAGGATGAGACTTTGGGAGGCGGCGAAGGCCAAAACCTGTTTGGACATTTTTTTTGCATGCAGGAAAAACCGGACTTGCTGCTAAGCCAAAAGGGCGTGCACCCGGGGTTTTTGATGGCCTCGCGCTGGTTTAGTGTCACAGGTTTGAAACGTGGTGGTCTGTGTGTCACAGGGGAGGCGGTGGGGACGGACGAGCAGACCGCAGTGACCATCGCCGGCGTCTCTCAGGCTGCATTCGCTGACCACAACGTGCAGTACCAGTTTCGTACAGACAACAACGGAGGACAGGTGAGCGTGGACGCCATCTCCTCGGGTGACTCATCATCTAGGCGTCACATTATCAGGACTGAGATCTTTGCTGCTGGGCCTGCAGCAGCAGATCTGCTGATATTGGTAACCTGGGAACTGATTTTGGCAGCAGATAGGGTGACATTTGTTTTGCAGTTATGTGCTGGTTAATAAACCTTCAACGTACGGCTGTCCTGGGATCAGGTGTCACCGTGAGGATATCTTTGCAACAGAGCGGCTCTGTCGGGGATTTTGGTTTTATTTGACATATTGAGCGCAGATGTTTGACCTTATGGATCTTATAGTCATCATTTCATCTTGTTATCCATCACAGTTATTGTTAAAGCAAGGCGGCGGAGTCAGCTTCAGCAGGGACCAAATTGAAATCAGAGCCTGAGGTCATTGAACGCGGGCACAGCGCCTCGTCTCTCTGGGTCAATGTGTAACTAACTTTCCAGCTTTATGCTTGATTGATAAGCGCCATAACTTTTGATTTCACTCTGGGCGATTTGTACCAAATATTTGAGGGTACATGTTGAGTATATTTGAATGTTGTGGGGGGGTTGTATCAACAGCATTGTAATGCAGTTATTACTGCTTTGAGTGACGGATTAACTCTTTCTATGCTCATATTTTTCTGCAACAGCATAAGAAAGGAAAAAAGAACAGCAAAGGTGCTAAAAGGAGCCGTTGACCCTCGACCCGCACTTTGTGCTCATCTTATGTATTTTATATCTGCCAGGCACTGCCAAATAATCCGCCAGAGACTACAGATTGTTTTTTGAAGGTTGATATTTGTTAGTTTTCCCGTTCTATAAATCTGAAGGTGTGTCTAATTTATAGCACAGCAGCAGGTTCTGACTAAAGGCTCCACCGTACATGATAGTATTGAGGAAATCAGTTACAGGCACATATTTCAGTAAACTGGAGAAGTTTCATAACCAAAAACTAACTTCTGAAATATGATAACAAAGAGTCTATGAACAGCAATGGTGGCTGTTCCAGAGAGCAGTGATTGGATCACTGTTGTGTGACAGCTAAAGTATGACATCACGCTTGTGTGAGGTTAACTTATCATACCAGCAACAAAAATCAAAGAGTGCCTTCACTGACTGCGTGCTCTCCTCTGTCTGCAGGTGACCTATCGTGTGGTTCAGGTGACAGATGACCAATTAGAAGCGGCGGCTGATGGGACCGGAGCCGTCAGCGTCGTCTCCACTGCAGCGTTTGCCGGAGCCCCCCAGGCAGTGGCGCAGGTCAGTTAACCTGAGAGGATGATCAGGGCTTGCAAAAGCTTGCAACCAAAAAAACCTGCAGTTAAGACGCAGCAGCCATCAGTGTGTGCAGGAAGTCGCAGAAACGCTGTCGCCCTTATCTGACTGATCTGTCAGCTTGTGGCTGTGCACTGCAGGATGACTGGTTGCATGCATGCAGGGGAGAGGGTCACCATGACATTAACCTCTGCCACATGAATTTCATAGCACTATAAATATCGTGTAAAGAAGTGTATATGGTCATAATTCTAACTCTGTGCGTCACCGCAGCAAAACAAGTGGAACAATCACGAGCGTGATTGGTGTCTCTTTGGTGGCCTTCAACACGAGCAGCTGTTGCTATTTTAAAAACAAAGTATATGCAAAAGTGCACGAGAAGAAATCTGCGACACAGACACCCGACAGGATGACACAGAGCCAGGCCAGCGCTCGTGCACGTGTGCTGTGACATCTCGAAAACACAAAGAGCTTGCTGCTGAAAACACACATTCAAAATGTATGATATGCAGAGCAATCAAAGTGAAAGCAGTTTGTTTGTAACAAAGTATAACCTTACTCATGTTTTAAGCCCCTGCTGGTATTAAAAGTGCAGATGATATCTGCGGTGCTGATGCTCGGCGTGTTTTGAGCATAGTCTGTATATCAAAGATGGTCATTCGTCCTGAGAGTATTTAGGCATCGACTCACTTTTGGAGCCAGCCTCAAGTGGCCATTGGAGGAACGACAGTTTTTGGCGCTCTACCTTTCTGTCATTTTTATCTGATTGTCATAACTGTGCCTTTAACTGCATGTGCTTTGTTTGAACAGCTGAGCTTCATCGTGTTATTGTTGGGAGATGATTCCTGCTGTTTGAGCTGTTTCTCTCCCCGTCTGCAGGCTGTCATCCAGAATCCTTTCAGCAACGGCGGCAGTCCTGGCGGGGAGACCGTGGGAGGAGAAACACGCTTCGCTTATTTCCCCGCAGCCACCGTCAGCGATGGAACGGCCACGGCCGTGTCGGTGCAGGCCACCGCCGACCCAACCATTACGCAAGCAGGAGGTGAGAGAGGCTCCAGGCCCTTTAATAGAGCAGGGCCACCTTGTCTTAAATATTAGATGGAGGGTAGAATTAAATGCTTCGTGGTGTCTCGACGAATCCAGGTCAGTTTTACGTGATGATGAGCCCCCCAGAGGTGCTGCAGACGGCAACCCAACGTACCATTGCGCCACGCACACACACCTACACTGCGTGAGTATAACTTAAAGCTTCACCACACACTGATCCCCCCCCCCACACACACCTTCCAAAAAAAAAGATCAAATCACCATAACTCTCTTCTCCCGCGTGTTTGGCCGACTTCTCACTTTTTCCCTGTAAATCTTCACTGGACTTGGATGTACTTTGCTTCTTCCTTCCCTTCTTGGCGTGATCAGTCTTGTCATTGTGTGTCAAATAAATATATACTTAAAAAAAAACAACAACAACAAATCCATCATTTAAAACATCCAACATACTCTGTCCTACTTACCTGCCATCCCCAGAGACCTTGGTGAAAGCGAGATGTTGCAGCATGGCAGTTCAAACTGGTGAGAAGAACTTTCACTTACGACCCCCACCCACCCACCCACCCTGCCCCATCATGTGTCGTAGAATCAGACGTTTGGTGGTTCACTCATCATCCAGTTGCATCCTTGTATCTGCACGTTTATCAAGACTTTTTGCTGCATTAAGATACGAGGATTAAACTGGAGTTTTGGCCTGCCTGCGCTTTAGGTTAACACCTGCAGGTTTAGCTCCGGCGTCAGTGTTTCCCACAGATTGAACTTTCCGTTTGTAGCTAGTGTGACGGAAAATAACGAGGACTGCTCTTTGCAGCTGCGGTCCGAGATGGTGAGCAGAGGCTGCATCCAGCAACTGGAGGAGATCCTTTCTTTGGAAGCAGCCGAATGATACTGATGACTAGGCGCAAATTAATTACCAAAAAAATACTAAAATGAGAGGCCAAATAAACTTACAGGGCCATTATTACACTTGGGCAGCCTTCCAGGTAACAACTGTGTGGGAAACACTGAGCTTTGGTGTTCATTCTGTGACTGCGCCTCCCTCAGAGGGGCAACAGTGAACCGTACTCCCCTTTTTTAGAGCCTGGATCCTTCAAAGGTTTAACTCAAAGAGCCTCCTCTCAGAGGACGTAAGGAACTGTGCCCGTCCTTCACATGTGGGAGTCCAGTAACATTTTGGTGTATGTGAGAGGTTCTTAAAAGCTCATAAAAGCTAACAGAAAATAATTTCCTACTAAAAACCAGCCGGGGTGTAGTTAACGTGCCCTCCGTTATACCAATATTTTTTTGTTAACAGACTTCTGGGTTACAATTTTGGTGTATTAGTACTCAGCGTGATCTAGTCTTTTTAAAGTCCTTAATTTTTAAATGTGTTTTTTTCTTTGTGCCTGTACAGGAAAGTAGACGGTCCACGGGCACCGAGGGACGAGAGGCGAAGAGCACAGCACAACGAAGGTGTGTGTGTGTGTGTGTGTGTGTGTGTGTGTGTGTGTGTTCACCAGTGTTACGGGTGTTCAAGGCTACCACCTCTATAATTTTTAACTATTTAATTTCACGTTCCAGAGGAAAGACCAGATTCAATTTGAGCAGCTGAGGATGTCATTAAACATTAAATCAAATCCTCGTGGACAGGACTTCTGTGTAGCGGGGTCTGAGGAATTACTAGGCTCCGACAACCCACCGGGCTCTTTGGCGTGTTCCTCATGCTGTTTCGGAGCAGTTTTTCTGGCACGGGAAGGCCTAAAGTCCTGCTGGAGGAGGCTGCTGCTGTTGGGGAGTGCCATTACTGTGCGGGGTGTGTTTGGTCTGCAGCAGTATTTAGGAGGCGGGTGGTACATGTCAGAGTGACATCCACATAAATGCCAGGTGGTCAGTGTTACTGACCACCTGCAGTTTTTGGTGTAACACTCTTCAAACATGTTTCATTAACACATTAATATCATGAGTTACTGAACTAACCTCAGTAATTACGTTACAGTTAGAATTAGGACGTTACTTGAGTTGCACGCTGGGCGGATAGGAAAAGCCTATCAAGCAAAGATGCCTTTATCTTCCTGCAAACTTGCACTGCAGTCAGCTGAGTTCAGTTCACGTGCATGGAGGAGGGAAGCGGTGGAGCGATCTACAACTTTAGAGGAGTCGAGTTATGGACGATACTTTTATTTTTATTGCACGAAAGGACAAGAGCGCAAACTGCATCCGGGACAGAAACGAGTGCATCGTGCTGCTAACACGACATCTGCACAGATGGCGTGCACGCACAAAGATCCCAGAGTGATGCCTCAGCGGTCAGAGCCTGGTCTCCAACATGCAGCAGCGGCAGTGATGAGGAGCCAGGCTTGCAGCTGCCGTTTCTGCAGTAGAATCGCTGCGGCGATCGCTTTGAGTCCGTTTGGCCTGGCTTTCTACTTTGCTTTCTATTGTCAGCTTTGCGTTCGTGCGCAGCACTAAAAACAAAGATCGTGTGTGTGTCCTCAGTCGGACCGAGGTCTGTGTTGCTGTGTGGAACCTGCAGCCTCGGGTGTTCTAATATTTATATTGAGTAAGGTCACCTATTAGAGGTTTTATTGTTGTGGCTGATCGCTGTATGGAAGAGTTAAAACTGAACCTCAGTTCTGTCTTTTGCAGTGGAGAGAAGAAGAAGAGACAAGATTAATAACTGGATCGTCACGCTGTCAAAAATCATCCCCGACTGCAGCGTCGACAGCCGGACCGGAGCGGTGAGCCCGTGTATATTTTTCCTGATTGTTTAAATGGTGATAGATGGTCAGACGAGCGCCTGTTATTTCAATTAGATCAGCTCTAAAGGTCAGGGGAATTTTCAGCCACACTTCGAACGTGATCTCATTTGGTCTGAAAGCAGCTGTTTCATGTCTCTTCACATCATTTCGATTCAATTTCTGTGCATCCTGTCCTTTGACTTAATGCATGCCTTCATAACTGATGCTGAGTCAGATTGAAGCGCCAGGCTTTACTGCAGCCAGGGGCATGTGGCAGTGCTGGTTCACTTTATTTGATTTTGCTCAGCATGCAGCAAAGTGTTTAGATGGAAACACTGATGAAATGGCCACAATGGGAAGGCAAAACTTGGAGCTTATAAAGGAAAAAGTGCTAATAAAGGAGCTGATGAGTGCTGTTTGTGTGTTCCTCAGAGCAAAGGAGGCATCCTGTCCAAAGCCTGCGACTACATCCGCGAGTTGCGTCAGAATAACCAGCGGCTGCAGGAGAGTTACAAAGAGGTGGAGCGAGTTGAGATGGACAACGAGCTGCTTAGACAACAGGTTAATGTCCCCTCATTCCTCGAGTGCACACATCCATGTAAGGGAAAAACAGCCCATCCTTGCATTGCTGGCGTATTAAAGGGGGTCGCTTTGCATGATTCAGAATCCAAAATGATTCTTGTTTATTCGTTACCGGCCCGCGGTGAAAACTTGCTCACACGAACATCCTCACAGGTAAAGCGGTGCTATTTAAGGAATAGTGCGTCTCTGTGACATAACAGAGAGCCAAGAGTAGAAAAAGCTGTCTGAAACAGAGTGTTTAAAGCAGTGTGAAACCTGAGCTTTTAGCTCACTGGGGTCACCTGGACATTCGCTGACTGCACTGGCTGGAACTTTGGGCTTGCGTTGGGAATGGCGTCCTGCGGAAAACTTCACCATGCAGAGCGAGCCGCTGTGGCGACCCCGTGTGACAAGCGAGCATCTGAAAATAGCTTCATTTAGGCTATTACTGTGCTCTAGTTCAGCTAGTACACTAGCTTGTGACCTCCTGAGGCTCCTGGTCGTGAGCTGGGGACTTTTCACATGTAACAGAAATGCATAAAGCGCTACACCACGGAGCAGGGGTGGGCAGCCCCACAGCAGCCCCGGGGTCTCATGTGGCCCTGTGGGAAAATTAACTGCCCACTTGTTATCTTGACTGCATGTAAAGTTTGACCATGTAACAGCTCATCAAGAAGGGAAGCCAAAAAGCCTTAAATAATCTGCAGAACACTGACTAACGCTGGAGAGATTTATTTTTTGCATCCAAACAGAATAAACAGGGTGTACGTCAGGAGATAAACTCTGACAAATCAAATGGTGTCATTTAAAAAAATCCTGCAAATCACACCCAGTTTCTTTTCTGTGTGTAATAATCTGTCTCGTGTTTTCAGATTGATGAGTTGAAGAATGACAACGCACTGCTTCGAGCACAGCTGCAGCAGCACGGTATAGAAGTCAATGGAGATGCAACGCCTCAGTGACTGTGGACTGGACACGTGCAGCATCACAAACACAGCAGCGCATCCTCCCACTCAGCTGAGCGATGCCAGGAGAGGAAAAAAAAAAGAAGAAAGGAGACGATTCCCACGTGAAATTGGACCAGAGAAACACAAACCCGAGGCTCGAGAAGACCGCCGAAGGACTGCGGACTTCTTTAAACGTCTTCTCGAAAAACCTGAACGCTCTGAAATCCGTTAACCGAGTAGCTAACTGAACCTCTCACTTGTGCTTGGAGGAAATCGACCTCTGCACCGCACCGCCGTGCTCGCGCCAAGCTTTCTTTTTACTTTAAATTATGAACCTGCAACAGAAAATTTATTTTTACTCTCTCCACCTTTTTATCACGACGCAAACTCCTTCCAGTTTTTTGGGTGACATGCTGTGTTTGAAAGTGCTGAATGGTCCCATTGTTGTTTTAATTTATTAGTGTTTAAGGAATGTGTACACAGAAAAAAAAAATGTCTCCAGAAATGAACAAATAAGGAGCAGATCAGATGTTCTGATCCTGCTTGTGACTGTTACTAAGATAGTGGAGCTTTTGTTGTTCATTTCTGCCTCGCTGGTGCTCCACACACCACAGCGAGCTCACAGATATCGTCCAACGTCATAAATTCAGACCTATAATCCTTTTTGCAGAGCCCGAGTGTGTGTAGCTTTGACATCGTGGGCATGGAGGTTTTCATTTTTAGTGCAAGGCCTTAATAGATGCCTACCGGAAAGTCTAGGTGTTAACATAGCTCAGGTAATTGGGAAGATGCACTGGCGAGTGGTTCCCACGTTCAATGACGTCCTTATATAAAGAATTTAGATCTCGTGTGTGTGTGTGTGTGTGTGTGTCCGTTAGGTGCAGTGTACAGATAACAGATGATTTTTTTCAAGGTGAATCATCTCAGTCGGGCATTAAACCATGGTTTGGTTGTGTATCTGCTTAATATGTCACTGAAATACAGGTGTGGGCGTGTGAGGTGCTGGTTTGAAACCAGCCTCTGGTCTGGCCCAACAGTCCTGCTGCATTTTGGTGACTTTTTCCTTTTCCCTTTATTCCTTCCTGCTCACACTTTGGGAACATTGCTGCTGATTCATGACCGTAGAAGAGCCGTGGTCAGGGCGGGGATGCGAGTGATGATAATTATACCTAACTAGATTTTTGTCTACACTGAAAGTCACCACAGCATGGAACTATAACCACTGGCATGACTAATTCTGATACTACAATAAATAAGTATTTATACCTGAGTGGTGTTTATTATAACGAGCATATGAGGCAGACGTGGAGGTTCAGCTTAATTGCTCTTCTCTCACAAACACCCCGATAAGTCATCACCATCCAACACTTTGCTACAATTAAACAAGTTCCACTGTTCATAAAAACCTAAAAAATTTAAAGTGTTCCTGTCAGGATTTGAACACCAGGTCGATCTCCCCAAAGAGGACCCCTACCTGACGAGACTGACAAAGGTAAAAAAAATTTATTTACAATGATGAAAACCAGACATTGCTTTTTAAGAAAAACTAATGAAACTGACTTGGACACAAATGATGGAACCTCGAGAAAAGATTTAAATTGAGCTGCCCACAGAAATGTGTTCAGTGGTCATTCTGCCTGTTTAAAGGGTGGAAAGTGGTCACTGCGCTGTTTGGTATCCACACTGAACATGGACCACAGGGAGCGGTCTCAGGAGATGAGAAAGGTAACGGTTATAAGACCATCTCAAACAACTGGAGGTTAAAGGTCCACGGGACTGTAGCCAACCTCCCTGGATGTGGCTGCAAGAGGGAAAATGATGACAAAGAGACGGATAAAACAAACAGGAACCAAAGAGCCCAGAATGACTTCAAAGAGATTACAGGTGAACTCTAAGGTCAAGGTTCAGCAGTGTCAGATCGCACCATCCGGCACTGGACCGTCTCATTAAAAAGTGAGACGAAGTTACTAAAATGCATATTGACAGCCCACAAAGCTTCTGGGAGAACGCTCTGTTCACAAAATGAAGCACAGAAAATCCTGTTGAACATCTGTGGAAGGAGCAGAAACATGCGGTCTGGGGACGGCACCCTTCAAACAGCTGGAGCGGTCCGTGGGGCCAAAATACCTGTCGACAGGTGCACAAGTCTCATTGAGCCACAGAAATCACTCGATTGCTTCAGAACGTTGTGCAACAAAATTTTAAGGGTACCGTCATTTTTGTGCGGGCCATTTTCATTGGCCTGTTTGTTTTAAAAAACATAATTTAGTTGAACGTTCAAAAGCACCGTCTGATTTAACTTTCAGTACATTTTTATTGATTTATTGTTACTTTTGTCAGTTTCAAGTTATTTCAGTGGCCACTGTGAGCTTTTCTTTCTTTAAAAAAAGGGTACCAATAATTTTGTCCATGTCTGTACCCATTAACAATAAAAATAGATGCATGGTGTTGTCTTCATGAACATCTCTAACCTCACAGTTCTCAGGAGTTTTCCAAATGCGGCAGCTCTTGGCCTCCTTTGTTACTGAACAACAGTTTGTGTTTACTTTATGCTCCACTGAATTTTAGATGGAACTATATCCTATAATTTGGAAATAATATGGAAACCCATAATTTAGATTGTATATTAAATTGTCCAAAATGCCCAGCAGATAAACCAAAAATAATTAGTGGGCGCACTGATTAATTGTCCAAACTTATTCAGATTATTTTTTAAACTTTTTTTTAGCTTTTCAAGTTTGGAGGTTTCTGTCTTTGATTTTAATCATTTGAATATTTTCATGTAAACAATTGATAATTTTGCAACATGAGGTAGGAGTCTGATGCAGTAAGATCACTTTGATGCTACTGACACGTTAGTTTATTTTTAGTAATTTGGTGATTAAACTTGGAAGTCTTTCCTTTGCTAAACACGCACAGCTTCCACGGTGACTTCTCTCACTGAAGCAGGCGATTGATTTCTTGAAATCTGAGTCTACGTAAGCGCGATGTTTGAATTATTAAAGTGTGTTTATGCTTGTTGCCGGGAGACGGCTCGAGTACCGGTCGCCACGGAGACCCGGTGCAGAGAGCAGCGCTGACCGTTCAAGAGTTCCGGTGAGAATCGAAAGGTTTTAAAATATTACAATGTGTTTTAAATGTGACTCCCATCGAAGCACGAAGCTGAAGTTGGTTTCCGATTCGGGAAACGTTTAAAGGGCCATTCCGCTCAGGCCCCGTTTACCGGCGTGGTTTTGATGCGTTTGAGCGTCCCGTCGACACGGAGCCGTTTCAGGAAAACGCGCTTCATTCACACGAAAACGCGTGAAACGATGAAAACGATGCGGTTCCCACTGCCGGACCACAGCGTGGCGGCGTGTATGCGAGGCTTGTTTCCGCGCATGCGCATGCGCGGAGGGACTCGGTACGATTTATTCTTTATTTACAAAATTAATCGGAGTTCACGGAAGCGCTCGTGAACGCTAACCCTAATTTTTCGCTTCCTCCTTTAATCTAAAAACGACAACACAAACCTGGCCCAGATTATTCTGTCGTACTGGATAAATAATTAGAGCATAATCAAAAGAAAATTCAAAATAGGCAATAGGTGTGTGTTAGTGTGACAAGTCATAGTGAAAACCATAAAAATGCCAAACTTCAAACTCGTAAACACTTTGTGAACCTCTACATTTCTGCTCGTAGTTGCATGAGAAGCTCCTCTCTGTAAAAAAAGTTATGAATCGCATGAATTCTTTTTTAGACATGATTCTTTTTGGATGCTCATATTGCTTCAGTCACTTTAATTCTCTCACTTTGTTGCACTGCCTCAGCCCTGCTCAGGGTTTTTATGGATGCCTGCCTTACATCCAGAAATGTAATATTAAAAAGTGTTTTTTAAAAATACAAATTTTTACTTTACATTCTGGATTATTTCACACCCTGCCTCACCTATGTCCGCCTATCTTTGCTGTGTCCAGTGGACTTGTTTTGGTCTTTTATCACAAGTCACTGTTAATTATTTAATTTGATTCAAATCGCGCTTTTATAGCACCAAAAAAAAAAAAGTCATCTGGAGGCACTTTACAGAAATGATTTCAGTTCAATCACACATACATTTCAACTGATCCTGGTTATCAAACAGTGCAGTTAGCTGAGTTGATTAGTCTAAGTAGTAGTAGTAAAAGTTTCTTTGTAAGGAAACCCAGCAGAGCATTCACTGCTCCTGGACCAGCAGGTGGTGACGGCAGAAAACAGCATTCTGGGACAATAAAACAGAGTAAATCAGAAATGTTAGTCAGAAAGGAAGCCGAGAGTGTGTGCACCAAAGTCTACGGCCATTGATGCACATGTATGGGCTTCCCTTTTCCTGCATGCCCCCTCCTTCAGCTTCACCTGTTCTTCATGCTCAGATTCTTTTTTACTGTTGATTTAGGTCATTTAATAAGGTTTACAATTAGAATTACAACGTGTATGTTTTCTGAATTCATAATTTTTTAGATTGAAAACACTTTTTGATTAGAATATTTAATTTCAGCTGATAGTAGAAATCAAACGTTCACACTCGCTCCAAGCAGTTTCTTTATCTGAGGAAAGCCAGCAGACAGCATCCAGTCATGGACGCGCCACATTCAGCACGGAGCCAATGATCGGCATTTGGCTTTAACTTTGCAGCAAACCCTTGTAGCAAGCAGGCATTTAGCAACAACAGAGAGCAAACACTTCTTTTAACCTGGAAGAAACTTCCCATCATCAGTGCGAGCAGACATCTACCACGACCAACCACTACTATTATTAACCCGGAGTTTAGGCAGATACACGACACTGAAAAAGAAGCACTTGTGTAGGAGTACTTTCTGTGTTAAAGAAGAGCAAAAAGTTAATCCCAGAAGAAAGAGATCATGACGTTGTTGGGAGCATTAGCCCAGTTGATTCCCCATTCAGAGAGGAAAATAGAAAGGAGTTCATTTGCTGTGTGGTCCAGATGCATAAAAAGGGCTCAAATGGCCCTTTATTGAAGTTTCACAAATCACAAACTTTATCAATGCAGAATAATCTAGTCCAGGTTTGATGTGTCTAGGTTTTTAACTGGAGTAGATTAAAGATGCTAAAGACAGCGAAAAATTAAGTGGAATGGCCCTTTAGCCGTTTCCCAAATCGGAAGCTGCAGTCAGAAACCAACTTCAGCTTCATCATCAGACAACTATAAATGCAGCACACACTGACACAAAATGTCCCGATCAGTATTATCAATAATGATATTGCATGTTGCTGAGATTCACGTGAATTATGAGTGTAAGATGACATTTTCTTGATCATTCAGATGTTGCAGGTAATATAATGTTAATATTTTCAATAATAAACTATAAATATTTCTCAGGTTGTAACTGCTACTTTAATTACTCTGTAACTAACCGTTACTATCTTTTCTTTGTGCCGGCATGTCTGTTGGTGTTGGGATCTTCAGAGAGTCAAGAAGAAGCTCCGCCACATTTAACTGTGACACTTTGAGCAGCATTATGATGTCTTCACTGCCTGCGAAGCCCAGCCTGCACCACAGCCTGTCGGAGTGGAGCAGCAACAATGAGCAGCTGTCGGCCACAGCTCAACACGAGCGGCATGTTTCTACCGTCATCAGACAGGACGGCAGGAGCCTACGCAACGAGACCAGCTGCAAGGTGGGTCCTCCTGAAAGGTGCACTGGAACAGCCAGGACTTTCAGTTCTTTCTCCACATGTTCATGTTTCTCTGCAGACAATCTGGGATGAGCGCGACACGTCTCACAGGCTCAGTGACCGAGTTTGGGATGTTTCTCGGTGGAAGGAGGTGTTGGAAGTCTGCGCTCAGAAAGTGGATGAGGAGATGGAGGCGCTGACGCTGGTGAGTTATTCTAAAAGCACTGAGAGCATCTGCAGGCGGTATAAGAAACCAAGGCTTGAAACCTGCCTTCTTTCTCGTGGTGAGCATGTGGTAACTCCACCTGGCTGCACCTGATTTGCATTTTGTAAATGATTTTTCCATTTGGAGTAAAATAGGCACTAAATCAGCACGTGCCCTACTGAGCCTGACCCTATGCTGCCCTATATATGGGAAATGTCCACAGGTCCCATCTTTTATAAATGAGCTTGTTTCTTGCTTCTAGAAAGGTCTGACATTTGCCCACCTGTGTGCCAGCAGGTGCCCTTTCAGAGCTACAGTAGTAACCTCGTCACGAGCTTCTAGGTGTTTCTTTGTCCTTAGAAAAACTGGAATTCTTGAGTGTGAGATAACTTTCATTTCTGTGGCGTTGGTGTCAGTTCAAAGAGCGGACCGAGCAGGCTTTGGCTGCGACCGTGGTTCCTCTGGAGGTCTCCTCTGAGTGCCTGACCCTGAGGGATGGACGGCGAGGACGCGAGCTGGTCTCCGACCTCGTGGACGTAGAGCTGAAGAAAGAAGTGGAGCTGATTGAGCGAGTGCAGCAGGTTCTGCAGCAGCACATTGGAAAGGCCTTTGAGCAGCTGTGGTACGTTGCTGCAAGTGCAGACTGACTTTGTCCATCTTTCACATTTCTCTCTGAGCGCCTCCCTTTCTTGTCGCTGTTCAGCGTTCTGCAGGAGGCTCGGCACCAGCTGACCGCTGACCTCCAGAACAAGATGGAAACTCTGGACATCGACATGTCCTGTCTGTCACTCACAATCAAATCACCTCACATCTCCCTAAAGCCCAACCCTACTCGCATACCACCGGGGTAATCTTCAGATCTTTGTAGATCGTTAGCTCGTTAGCTAATAAATACATGCATATTATTATTTTCTCGTTTTAATGTTTAGTTTTCTTTTTGCAAAACTGTGGAAAATGTCTTTATCTTCTTATGAACATTGTCGGAACCTTTCATATAAATTTCAGGCTGTTTTTCTTTCATTTGTTATTTTTTGGCTTCTACTATTATAACTATTGTCTTTGCTGCAGCTCCTCCACCCCCCAGGAGTGGGTCCAGTTCAGCCAGTATAATGTGACTCGTGCCCAGGAGGCGATGCAGGTTTCCCAGCAAATAAGGGAGGAAATGAACCTCACTAGAGCACAGGTGTGCGTGTGCGCGTGCATGTGTGTGTGTGTGTGTGTGTGTGTGTGTGCGTGTGGGTACGACATACTTGCCATCAACTTTTCTTCATTTTCATTTTGTAGCTGCAGAATGAGTTGGAGACCCAATGCCGGGCCACAGAGTTTGCTCTCCGCAAACGCAATCACCATGAAGAGCAGGCCCGAGATGAGCTGGAGTGGCAAATAAAAACTGTACGATCTTATAATAGCCGAGGCAGTAAGGCCAGAGAGTGTATTTAAAGCTGCATGTTCTGTCTGCAGACTGAGGAGGAAATGGCGGAGATGGAAAGCGACATCCACGGGCTGGAAGCAGATCTGCAGGCGAAGACGGCCTGCCTGAAGCTGGCTCACACCAGACTGGAGAACAGGACCACCAGGCCCGGCATGGACCTGTGCAGAGATGAGGTTTAAATAATGGACTTGTAGTAATGGTAACTGTAGTAGCAGTAAACAGGTTGGATTAAAAAGCTTTTGCCCTCATGGTTCGCAGGTGCAGTACGGCCTCATTAGTGAAGTCCTGCAGCTGGAGGCCACGATCGCGGCTCTGCAGCAGAAGCTCTCTGAGGCTCAGTGAGTCTCTTTTGTTACTGTGGCCAACAGCACGTTCATTTTTAATTGTCCGGCCCCAATAATAATAATATATATTTGTTATAGCTGTAGATAGACCACTTCAGAGGTCTAATTTTATTTCCATACAAACAGAAAACAGAGCAGCACAAAACGTGACACAAAGCTGCTTTCAGCTCCCTCATGAGCAAGAGTTGTAGCATTTTCACTGACAGACTATATCTCTGTGATAAAATATCAATCCTGAATGTAAATGTTCAGAATAAATAGAAGAAACCCTGCTTGTTTCTCTGCCAGGGGCTCTCTGCAGAAAATGAAGCTGCATCATTCCCGCATGCTGCAGGATCTTTCCAGAAAACAGGAAGCTCTGTCTCTGGAACAGCGGAGCGCCAACACCCGCACCCGCCTCAAGTCAGCCTCCGGCACCGACAATAAAAGCCCGGCGCTGGTGTTCCCGCTCGCAAACTCCAGCGGAAGGAGCAACCTGCAGCTGCTGGCTCAGTGACAACCTGGACCGAATATTTTTGAGGGAAAGAAATCTAATTCTGAGGATGATTCAATTATTTTAGGCCTAATTTGTTTAACCCTGCAGCCCCCCCACACCCTCAGTTACATCACAGTCTGAGCTCAGCTCCCTCCACAAAGTCAACCATCAGTCCTGAAGGAGAAAAAATTACTCCATAGAACTCCTATCCTCTATTTTTGTGTGGTTAATTTGCATTTTTCTGTGTTGTATTCTAGCTTGGAATGACCAAAACTGTCTCTAAAATTAGGATTAAACCGAGTCAAAAAAACAGTTACTCTTCAAACTATATCTGGCATCTGCATATGTTTATCCAAAATTCACACGTGAAAACACACTCACGTCTGTTCAATACTTTTATGCTTTAATGGCTTTGTTTGGCTTTGTCATACTGTTTGATCAGCTGACGCTGTTTGGAGCATAAACGCTGCAATAATGACAGGAACTTTGACTGATAAAAAAAAGAAATCAGGTAAACAGCCTGACTAAAATAATAAACCTCACCCGGCCGAGTGGTAAAGCCTTCAAATGGACGTGTTTGTGTCAGTCGCTGCCTTTTACACTAGATGATGGCGGGCGAGCTGTTTTTAACAGCTGTTTGGTGAGCAAGGCCTGCTCAGATAAGAGCATAATTTGTCTGAAAATATGTCACCACACCTGCAGTAAAAGCAAAAAAAACCCACCCCATATGTGAGACCAGAGGAAGGTAGGGAGGTAGTTTCTCGAGCACAGCTACTATAGCAGGTGCAAATTCACTTCAGTTTTATTTATTTAGCCCCAAATCACAAAAACAGTGGCCTTAAGGGACTTCATATTATAAGAGCCTACGATAATTACAGCAACAGTCAAAACGACCCCCTATGAGCAGCGTTTGGTGACTGTGGGAAGGAAAAACTCCCTTTTAACAGGAAGAAACCTCCAGCAGAACCGGGCTCAGGGAGGGGCAGTTACCCGTCGTGACCGACCCTAGGCCTATAGCAGCATAACTAAGGGATGGTTCAGGGTCACCTGATCCAGCCCTAACTATAAGCTCTATCAAAAAGGAAGGTTTTAAGCCTAATCTTAAAAATAGAGAGGGTGTCTGTCTCCTGAATCCAAACTGGGAGCTGGTTCCAGAGCTGAAGGCTCTGCCTCCCATTCTACTCTTAAGTATCCTAGGAACCACAAGTAATCCAGCAGTCTGAGAGCAAAGTGCTCTACTGGGGTGATACGGTACTATGAGGTCTTTAAGATAAGATGGGGCCTGATTATTCAAAGCCTTGTACGTGAGCAGAAGGATTTTAAATTCTGTTCTAGATCTAACAGGGAGCCAATGAAGAGAAGCCAATATGGGAGAAATGTGCTCTCTCTTTCTAGTCCCTGTCAGTACTCTAGCTGCAGCATTTTGGATCAGCTGAAGGCTTTTCAGGGAGAAAAGAAGGTTCAGTTTTGTGTTGTGTTAAATTTCCCATTTTTTCCACGTAGACATGATCTGCAGTGCACAAACTGTCCCCGTTTTCCCAAAAAAGTTCTTACTAGGAAACGTCTCAGATGGTTAATCCCAGTACAACACAGTGAGCATCAGAATCTTGAGGTAATGGTGCTGAATTAATATGAATAACAGAAATGGAAGTGCTACCTGAGGAAATGACGCAAGACAGAGCAAACAGGAAGAAGAAAAAGACGACTGGTAAATAAAGTCTTTGCTGCTGTCAGGTTTGTTTAATGATGGGGGAAAATTTCAGTTCAACATTCAAAGTATCAGAGGACTGGATGCTACAGACCTTTGAGTTAAAGACTGGATCAACAGGAAAGTGTGTCTTGGCATCGGCCTTTCAGGGGGGGGGGTTTCTGGCTCATTTTCTTCAAAAGGAGCTCCAGTGTGACACACCCACCTCATCTAACACACAAAACACACTCAATAAAGAAAACACCATAAAACTGTTTGAAGTCCCTTCGTGCCACAAACAGGTCGCCCAAGCCCAGCCCATCCTCCGCTCGCATCGGCCATCAGTCTCAGAACATTTATGACTTTACTGCCCGGCCCTCCAGTTCATTTAGACAGCCTCGACTTTAAGGGGGTGGGCATGTGCTTCCTGACAGGTTCAATTATTCTGAATCATTTCACTTAAGGACCCAGATGCTAACTGTTGCCCTTCCCTGAGAAGGCAATTAGGGCGGCCTGGTGCGGTCTAAATGCCTCCAGCTTCCGCACGAATGAGTGCGTCTTCTTATCTGCTTTTCTGTCACGATGTCGTATGCGCCTCGCCCCCTGTGTGCCCAACTGCATCGCCCCTTTTGTGGCCACCACCTCTTTTTTTTTTTTTTTTGCCATCACCTGTCTCTGGCCCCAGGGCTGGTTTTGCACATGGTGGCAAGAGAAACCCGGCTCCTCCCCGCCTCTTTTACCCCCTTGGAAAACA
>VUQK01017078.1:15957-27116 GCA_015106715.1 Bujurquina vittata
CTGAATTGGATGTGTTTAATTCCCACAACCCTGAATTGGATGGATGGATGGATGGATGGATGGATGGATGGATGGATGGATGGATGGATGGATGGATGGATGGATGGATGGATGGATGGATGGATGGAAACTCAGAGGTTGCTCAAGCAGACACTAGATACAGTACCTTTTTCATAACCAAAGTAGTACCCTCCAAAATTGAGAAACAGACTTTGATGTGGAAAATTGTCATCATGTAAAATTGTCAAAAACAACAACACAAAAATCAAAGCAAAAAAACAAAACAAAAAAAAAACCACAGCAGCAGTAAACAATATAAATGTGGACAATTCCTGTGAAACTTTCCTGAACTTGTACTGACTTCACCGCCGTTGTTCATTTATGCACATGAGGTTAATCTTCAAGGAAGTACATCTAGTCCTCTAAATTAACAAAAGGTACATTTGGCAGCCATTGTGTAATTTAAAGCCAGTATATGAGCACTCTTGCAGCCTTTAAGGTTTACTAGTGAAAATAGTGAAAAATAAATATCCCGTCTATCCATTTGGCCACATTCTGGCAACAGAGAATAATAATATCTCTGATTAAAAAGGAGGCCAAAGAAAAGAAGATAAAAGAAATGTCAGGGAGAATGAAAAGCAGGGCACATACAGTTTTGTGTGACGCACATTAGTATGAATCATGACTTTCAATGATCCTAAGTGTTGAAATAATGCATCTAGTAAACTCACCTTTTTTTCATACATGGCAGATGCATTAGGAGATAACTTAATGTTCCGGTCCCCTTTCCAGCTTATACTTTTCAATAGTTGCTGAACAAAATGTAAATATCTGTTTGTACATTGTACTAGCTGAAAAGTGCAGTGAACCAGTCCTCAGGTAGTAGTTTTTCTGTTCCAGTGTCAGATTCGGACAGTTCATTATACCCATCCTTTCATTGGCCTTCTGTATTTCTCAGTACTTACCGGTCAGAGCACAAATGCTCGTGCAGGCATTTCGCAGGCTGTAACAGCAGATGATCTCTTTAAAAGTCTTCCTCATTTCCTGACTCCTGAAGGCATAGATCAGCGGGTCAATCACTGAGTTGCACATGATGAGGATGAGGTACATGTTGAAGTGGGACATGAAGCACACGCAGTAGAGGTTCCGCGGGCAAGAGATCATCAGGATGAGGTGGAGGAAGAAGGGAGCCCAGCAAACGATGAAGATCCCCAGGAGGATGGTCAGAGTGATGGCCCCCTTCATGCTGGTGCGCTGATGGATGGAGTTGTAGCCGGGCAGGGCAGCAATGCGCTTCACGTGTGAGCGAGCAAGCATGAACATGTGACTATAGAGGGAGGCCATGATGAGCAGCATTGCAAAAAACATGGAGATTAGACAGATGATCACAGGAGTGGAGTCTGAGTAGATGATGAAGACAATCCCGCAGCCAGTGCAGAAGGTCCAGATTCCCCCGATGATGCAGCCGGCTCTCTTCACTGTCATGATGTTGTGGTACCTCAGTGCATAAAAGATAGTCACGTACCTGTAAATACAAACATATATCAATTTCTAATGTCACCTCGGTGACCTCTGATTTTTATTTGCCTTTAGTTTAAATCTAGTAAACAGTAGATTACATAGTGATACCAAATTCTTTATGAACTAAGAAATGACATTTGATTAATGATGAAAAGCTTCCTGATTTATATACCTGATGTATTTGTACCTGATTCATATAATGGACCAAAGCAGTCTAATGTGGACCTGAGTCTGCCTCTTTCAGACAGAGCCTGGGTATAGATCATCACACTGTATGCAATCTTTGCACTTATGTGTGTATTCCAGTGCACCAAACGGTAGCAAATGTGAATGTGGTCTGTATTATATAAATATTATGTAATATGTAAAAATAAATATGTCTGACAGCTTCATTCATTATTTAATAAACAACCGATTAACTGACAACTATATTCACAAATGTAAACAATAAATTGAAAATCTTTCTTTAGAAATTTCATATTTAATTTTTAAAATGAAAAACAAAGATCTGTAATTCTGTTCAATTTGACTGTTTTGGTTTTTGTTTGGTCCCCTAACAGTTAGGAGGTCCTAGGTTGAAATGCACTGGCTGGTTGAGGCCTCCCTGTGTGGAGTTTGCATTTCTCTGCATACTCTGGCTCCTTCCAACAGTCCAAAGACATGCTTGTTAGTTTAACTGGTGATAATAAAGTAGATGTAGCTTTGAATGGTTGTCTGTCTTTCTGTGTTTGCCCTGCAGTACACTGGTGACCTGTCCTGGCTTCTTAATTTTTAGTTTACTGAAGGGATTTGTTGAAATCCCACCAAAGTGGAAGGTTTGAGGCAGACCTTTTGAAAAAAAAAATGGTCACTATGAAGGGAGAAGAGCTCAAGAAATTCCAATTATTGTTGGGCCAACCCTGCCTGTAAAGTGTCCAGAATTTAATGATGCAGTTCTGCTTTTAAATGTCCAAGGTGAGCTCAAGCTCAAGACATTAGCAGAATTATTGTTTTCAGTATGCAAAGGTTATGGAAAGCCATGAGCGGCACACATAAATTACCTTCAAAAGCATATAAAAGAAAAAAATCAATAAAGGAGAAGAAAGGCGATGAGAGAGAAGGACCTATATTTTCTGAGACTAATAAGTAAAATAAAAAGTTCCTTTCTTTTTATTACAGTAGGCAGTCATCACCATGATGAATAAATTAAATTAGTTGTTAATATCAGAGGAAGAAGCAGGAAATTAATAAATAAATCTAAAAATAAATGATTGAACTGCATAATTGTTGGCTTACATGCCTTCGCAAAACTTCATTCATCCACACTGGAGGACAAAAAATAAACACTTTTATATTGAGCTGATCTGTTCAGCACTGACAAATATTTAGCATGAGAAATACTCTCCATTCTCTGGAATTAACCGAAGGAGGGCCAAATGAGCACTGACTCAGATTTCCTGATATTTTTTCACTAAATTGCAGCGTCCTTTCTTGTCATTGTGAAGTATAACACGTCAGTTGTTTTCAAGAACATTAACTGGGGGTGGTGGTGTTGGGCATTCAGGTGGGGATTAATTGTGAGTAGAGTATTTAATTAAAACCTCAGTTGCCTTAAAATATAAAATAAAGAGCCTGGAGAAATAATTAAGAAACAACAGCAGAATATATATATATATACATATTTGTGCTAATACTCCTGTCCATCATTACCTGTCCACAGCGATGGCCAGCAGGCTGCACATAGATGCAACGACAGAGATGCAGATCATGGAGTCGACCATGTTGTCCATCTGCCTGATGAAGTGGTCCTCCACTACCAGCTGTCTGTTGTTGAGGAGGTAAATTATGATAGTTTCCCAGGCGTTGGACACACTCACCAGCATGTCTGCTACTGCCAAACTGCAACAAACAGAATACTTCATACAGTCTTTCATCCCACAAATAAATGTTCAAATAAGTGTAGCAGAAAAAGTGAGGAAATTTGTGTTTGGCTAGTTATTTCTTTGTTGTAACAAATGCTTCCTGGCAATATACCGTTGGAAAGCTTGTTCATCCTCCCTTAAATGGAGTCACATTTGTAAGGAAATGTGTTTGTGGGAAGAAGCATTCTTACAACAAAGAAATAACTGACCAAACACAAATTTCCTTATTTTTCATGTTAAGTTTAAATGGTCCTTTATGTACTCCCTCCTTGTGCATACAGAAGCTGGCAGAGTAGCCGCAGGAGCCCTCATGTTGTGTAAACACTTTCCTCACACAGTCACACTGGGAAAACCAATTAATTGATTCAATGACTGAATGCAGTCTTTCACATCATCCAGCGGTGCGGCTGAGGCAATGCTCTGATAGTCACATGCACTCACAGCCCAGCATGGTTGAAATATCAATCTTATCTAACACTTCAAAGTGATCATGGTTTGGCGCCAAAAATGGCACCACAGATAGAGAGATGCTTGATGCTGTTTCCAAATACAACAGTGATCCGGCCAGTTCCTCCCCAATGTTATTCACCTTATTACATTAAAGAAAGTGAAGCTATGTGTCTTTCCTATTTTTCAGCATCACAACATTTCAACAACTAACATCTACTCCATCTACTCCATACTACTATTTTGAGAGTTTCTTAAATACATTTATGGCATTTTATGCATATTTACATGTAAATTTTGGTGTTTAGTCCTGGTCAGATGCTTGGACCACCTTATCTGGCTTCTTTCTACTCTGAGTCCTTCCCACATGGCCGAACTCCTCACTCTGTCCCTAAGGGAGAGCCCGGTCACCCTTCAAAGAGAACTCATTTCTGATGCTTGTACTGTATTTGCAATCTCATTCTTTTGGTCACTGCCCAGCGCTCATGATCATAGGTGAGGGTGGGACCATAGATCAACCAATAAATCAAAAAACTTTGCTTTCACACTCTGTTCTCTCTTCACTGGTACAACATTGACATCACTGGTGCCATGCTAATCCACCCGCCCTCTCTTACTTCACTCTCCCTTCATTTGTGAGCAAAACTAAAGGGAGCATTTTTCAGGGAGCATTTTTCAGGGAGCTTTAAGGACAGCCTGATAGTTACAAATTACAATATTCCAGCCTAGAAGTAATAAATAGATGAACTAGTTTTTCAGCATCACTCTGAGACAGGATGTTTCTAATTTTGGAAATATCATGCAAATGCAAAAAAGCAGTCCTACATATTTGTTCAATGTGTGCACTGAAGGAAATATCCTGATCAAAAATGACTCCAAGATTCCTCACAGTGTTACCGGAGGCCAAGGTAATGCCATCCAGAGTAAGGATCTGATTAGACACCATGTTCCCAAGATTTGTGAAGCCGATGTGTTTGCCGGCAATACAGGACAAGCTCGAGACTGAATGGCCGCCTGTAATAATAGGCCGGATATCTCATCCTCCCAAAGCTCATCCCACAGGATCCCCAGAGTGACGTGATCGATTGCCTTCTCCAGATCTACAAAACACATGTAGACTAGTTGGCACCACTACCGTGCACCCTCAAATATATTTGAAAGGATAAAGTGCTGGGCCATTGTTCCATGACAAAACTGCACTGTTTCTCCTGAATCTGAGGTTGGACCAGCGGGTGGATTCTCCTCTCCATTACCCTCCCAAGGAGGCTAAGAAGTGTAATCCCATGAAGCAGGAATACCTTCTCCAGTCACCCGCCCAGAAAAGGGGAACCAAAACCACAAGCTGCCAATCCAACAGCTCTGTCCCAGACTTCATGTGACATTTACTCAGGTTATCTTTGTCTAATATTAAAATGTATTTGATGCTCTCAAACATTTAAAATGACAAATATGCAGAAAACCAAGAACACATTAAGGGAGCAGATGTTTTTCATGGTAATCTACCAATCAAAACATGATTAGTTCTAAATTTACACTAATGCTGAATTGTTTGCCCTGGACTAATTTTGGAGTAAAGGGAAGTTTAGTTTTCGCTGAGATGCTTTTGAGAGGGGTTTCAGGCCAAGTCAGCAATCTGACTCTTGGTTAATCTGCTGAATATTCAACAAGGTTTTTTTTTTTGGACTCCGTGCCAGGACTGGTCAAATATTTTAAAACTGGATTTTAAAATGTTCCTCCATGCTTTCGGGGCTGTTCTTGTGTTTGGCATAACAGGATTTAGAAAGCTACAATAATACTTTCTCCTCCAGGGTTTCTATTTGAACCCTGTTTGCAAAGCAATGTGTTCAAGCGTCATGGAAAACGACAGCCGGGTCTCACAGAAATATGTTAAATAAGCAGAAACACCACAATGTGTGGTGGTGGCAATGTAAAGTCTTAAAATTACAGGCCACACAAAGCAACACACCTCTCCTCCTTTGTCGTCGATACCAGGGCAGCCTATTTTGCTTATGGTCAATATCATGGACTGACTCACCAACTAGTAACTATTACATACCTACATAGAGAAAAACAACAAATGAAGCAGGAGTTTATTTCTTTCTTCAGAAGGCATTTTCAAATAAAGGATAATAATGGTGTCATCCCACAATAACTCTCTCTGCCCCACCGTTACATCCTGGGAGTCAATCAGAACCACATCAACGGAAACACGGCGTAGTTCATCAGAAAATGAAAGACTGGGTTGAATGCCTGCTTTGGCTCAGACTCTGCTGAGACACATTTGCTCCCGTCTTAGCAAGAGGATTAAGTCTTTTCATATCAGAAGGCAGATCCAAACAAAATCACGAGTAACTGGTGATGATGTCAAAACAAACATCCAAGTAAATTATTTTTCAAATTTGTACAGTAGGGACATTATAAGTGTGACTTTATTTTGACCCGAATATGTTATGTTTTGTGAGTCTACAGATGTATGTTGGTTAGAGATATATTTAAAGAGAGAAGGTAAATCAAAAGGGTGCTTAAATAACCTGTAATTACCTAATGATTAGTGTGAGCAATGCATAAGATTAAAAGATCAAAAAGCCTTTGTTGTCACTCTAGGCTTAGGTGGCATTTTATTTATCCATTTGTAATAAGGATTAAAGATTTATGTCCGTTTCAAGAGTTCACATTTCCTCTGGCAACACTTACCACATGACATTTTTGCAAGTGGAAAGAATAATTAGATTTCACATTGGATTATATTTGTTATCTTCTACTGTTCTTCATCTTTTACAAAGAAACCAACTTTGCAACCTCAGGCAAAAGCAAAATCTTTTTTGCACAACTGAGGCTTTTATTCTATTACATGAAACAGAGCTGGCATTCGGGTCCTTTGCAGTTCAAGTTGTGCATTAAGGAGAAGGTTTGGAAATTGAAACTCATTATTTCTTTGAATTCTGGCACAGATTCCTCGTCTGCACTCACGTAGAAGTGCACTACCACAGCAATGGTCACCTTGAAGTCGCACTTCTACAAAGGAAGTTAACTCAACCTGAGCCTGTAAGCCAGCTTAATTGCTTTATACACTTGCTTGCTTTCTTTCTTTCTTATTCTTTTGCTCATTTTCTTGTTTTCTCTTTGCTTTCAGTTTAAAAGAGGCCATTGGGATAGCTTGCTTCTCCTGCCAAGGAGTTCCACAGCTCATCCACAGAGTGTCATGTTGAGTAGAAAAAAGACCCCAAAAAAAACAGAATTGGGGGACAGTACTGAATAAACCATAAGCAAACTTTATTTAGGTGAGGCAGGTAGACCAAAAGGGAGGCAGGAGTATAAATAAAACAGATTAGAAACAACCTATGACAGTGAACAGAGAATGAACAGCAAAACTGAAACTATGAAAGCCTGAGACTGTAAATGCAAAGAAATACCCACTAGAACACAAAACTCAAAAACACCATAAACTCAAAAATACAAAATAAATGCCAAAACTCAGGTACAAAACCCCAGGGTTTGTGACACAGCGGGTCAGCATCAGGCTCATCGGGCTCATCGGGCAGGCAGGAGCCAGACTATTCAAGGCTTTATAAACAATTCTCAATAAGCTGTCACAGTCAGCCAGTGAGGGGACCCCGGGTCAGTTTAATGTGGTTGCTTCTCTTAGCATGTTTTTAAAGCTGGCAGCATCATCTGCTGCCTTTGTGGCACAGTATAATATTCAGTTCTATAGGAGATAAAAGCACTGACTTAGAAAATGACCTTCTTAGATCCTTCCTAGACAGCTACTGTCTCAATTGTGCAAACCAGGATTGCACCACTTCAGTCACTTGTGCACCGAAGGACAACTCAGGCTCAAAAAGAACACGTAGACCCCAAGGCTAGAAGAATGGCTAATTACAAACCTCCATTAATGCTTTTCAATAAACTATTCATCTCTCTTCATTATATTAATATCGACTCTCTTATAGGCTCTTGTGTGGCAGTTACTTAAACTGCATCCACACAGGGAGCAATTCACTTGTCACACATTGCATTGAAGCTGACAGTTGGTTGCTATGGGATATTTCATGTTCTGGTTGCCTAGGTAACTCTCCAATGTATTTACTACAGGTCACATGTCAATCAGCGTTATCCTGCGCTCTCATTGATAATTGCCTCAATCGTGTGCCTCAAACCTGAGGAAAGCTGTTTTTTTTTTAAGTTGCTTGAAGTTGCAAAATTTTATCAACCACGCTGCTGTAAATTGCTTCCTGTGTGGATATAGCTTTGTGATGGTCATTTGATTAGGGACAGAACTGCTTGAAAATAACAATATAAACTAAATAATATGGCCCTGGAGGGGGGGCTGCATTATTATCCAATTATAATGCCTACATTACAATGTAGCCTAATCCTGAATGTATTACAGCAATAATAGACAATGATGGGAGACACAGGCATTTACTGGGGACCCTTAATGCACCCTGGGGAATGACTGTATTACACCAAGACAGCGAGTAAACACTGACGAATAGAACTGCATATTAATAAACTGCTGCTTATTGAAATCTTTACCGTGGTAAACATGTTATACCTGGGAAGCTCACTTTATTAACATACAGGTGGTCTTTTTACATCATTATGTTATTTTGCACGCACAAACTGAAGAGTTTACCTGCAGACAAAGAAGTACATGGGGGAGTGTAGGTTCTTGTTCTTCACTATGGCTGTGATGACCAAGATGTTCTCCAGCAGTGAGATGATGCCCAGGATCAGAAAGACCTGAGGGGAAGAGAGCAAAAATACAGGCCAATAGAGCAATCGGCAAGAGGCCAAAAAAATAAATAAACAAGTCTAAAATCAATCTACAAACCTCGACAGCAATGTGGACCTGCTCGCATGCTGCAGGTTTAGAGGTGCTGGTCTTTTCTGATAGTGGAGGGATTAGGGTGTAGTTTTGATGGTAGTAGGAATAGCCCCAGGTGGAATTACCCAGCAGCATTTCCTCTTGGTAGGAGGATTCATCCGACACATTCATCTCTGCTGTGGGTCTGGTCTAGATCATTGCAGCTCTTATCTAGAATTCATTTTTCAAGCAGGCTGGGAGAAGAAAAAAGAAGATGTCAAAGCTTGTGAGGTTATGATAAATTTAAGTCATTACTCAGTTCACATTAATGTAAGCCAAAAAAACCTGATTCCCCCCAATCTCATGAATTTAAAAATATACATATAGTATATTATTTGTGGTCCTAGTTTGGCCTCCATTAGCTTTCTTTCTTGAATGTTTGGTGCAGAGCGGGTAAATAAACGGTGACTTTAATGTTTTTGTCTGAAAACCTGTGCCTGCTTCTGACAGAAATACCATTAGGATAGTTCCATAAAACCCAGAGCACATTCACTATGAGCAACTGTATTGCATTGCTACTAGTAGTACAATAAATATTGAGCTACAACCAAAAGTTTGGGTTTAATTCAGCTTAAATTTGGAAAGTGGGAAATGTCTAGCCTACCCAGCACTTCCCAGGCTAACTAATTTCAAAAAGTCACCACATTTGTTTAACCTGTGCGGAAAAAGAAACGCTAACATGTGGGTTCAAAGGGGTTTACGTGGCAGATCAGTACTTACTTCAGTCAGTTCAGCTGACTGGAGTAAGTACTAATCCACTGTTACGTGCTTGGTAAACTCACAGTGACAACAGTGTGTAACTTTGTCAGTTGTTGGTCAGCAGCTTTTCTTGCCTTTTGGTAGAGCAGGGTTAGCTAGCTGTTTCTATGAGCTCCTACTCTTTATGCTTGGCTAACCAGTCACAACGTGCAACGTGCTGAATACTGCAAACCTTTTGGAGCCAGTTAACAATAATGTCATACTTTCAGTAGCTGCAGGTCAAGTCCAGCTGAAATTAGTCAGGTGACTTCACTGGATTAGGCTGGATGTGTTTTGTAATCAGCGGGCTGCTGACATTTTACAGGAAAATCATTTAATAAAATGACGTGAAACAGTCACAATCAACAACAGATGGCATTCAAATTTTGCCCTAATATAGTTACAACAAAATGTCATTGGTATTTGTCTTGAACATTCCTCTTTCCTGATGAAATGCAACAGTTATGACCTGACATCACACGCTGATGTTAGGGGACACACAAGAAAGCTTCACTGTTAACATTCTCCCATCAGCTGATATAATATTGTTATCAGACTAAAAAAATACTTTGAATTCTTCCACGCAGCAAAGAGATTGCACTGTTTCTGAACACATGACAAGGAAACTGGACCCCGCGGTAATGTCACACGACACTCTCTGAGTTCCTTATATGTTTGGGCAGATTTCAAGTATGTTTAGACACTGAGTGGGAACTAAAAAAAACACTGATGTCAAAATAAAAGCGTTCAAGTGAAGTGAAGCAATAAACTTAATTCAGCATGATTCCCACTATGGTCACTGCCGTCTGTGTCATTTCAGCAGAACGCTGTTATCCAAATCCTTTTCTAAAGGGACACAGTGAACTTAGCTGGTACAGCAATTAGCCACCGCTGCAGAGCTAAATGAAAAAGCGAATCATTAAGATGTTTTAATTCTGTTCAAGGACTTCAACTGCAGAAAAAAATTACATGAACACAATTGAAATTCCGTTTTTCCAGTAGCAATTAACACAGCTGTTATCTTAGGCAGTTCAAATATAAGAAGCAACCATTTATACTGAAAGTGTAATTTATGTTGCCACATTACATTTAAGCTTTTGAAGTGCTAACATCACTCAAATGCCCAAGAAACTATAGCAGCTTTAAATCTATTGGCAGGTGAAGTCATTAGCATTGATCATCTTGTTGTAGTGCACTGCTTGGCTGGGTTCTCGTGTGGATGTTACTTTGACAAGTACTGGCTCCCTAAACATGGTTATAGGCAAAGCAACTTCGACCCAGCAGGCAGCAGACCTGTACAAAAGTCTTGGGCCATTCTGTGCAGCAATTCATTGAAATGTGCAAACATATGTTGCAGTATCTAAGCCAAAAACTGAGTTTGCACAATCCCGAGAGGCTCAAAAGGCAAGCTTTCTTATCATTTCTTTAAATGCTCTTTGGGAATAGTTCTCCAGGGGTCTTGAAGGATATACCAAGACACTTCTTTGGATGAATAATGCTATCACTGTGAGGTCCTGGCTCTGTGTAGGCCAATCCATGACTAGTAGTGTTCCACTGCAGCATCTATCCAGGTTCACAGTGTGTTTTACATCATTGTCATGCAAAAAAAAAAAAAAAATTTAAACAGCTGTTTTCAATTATAAACTTTCAACATAGTTTTACATATTGGATCAAAACCCTAATAA
>VUQK01017086.1:15498-31452 GCA_015106715.1 Bujurquina vittata
CTGTAATTTCCCGTTTATGCGTGTTTTTCTTTTCCCCTCCCCCTGACGCTTAGATTATTTACATTTATTGAGAAGTTTCAATTCTGTCAGGACTACATGAAAAATTCAATAGAAAAAAGCTTATTCAGTGAATTCAGCTGCACTCAAAATGCACAATCCATTTACTGGCAGGATCATGATGGGTGATAGTTAGGTGAGCAATGTACAAAATCTCTCAAAATGATCAATTTGACACTTCACTGTCAACTTACTGTAATTACTCGCTGCTGCAGGGTGTGTAAAATAGCAAACTGACAATGAGTAGAAAGCAGAGGGCAGAAAGCACACAGGGAGATGGCGAGGCAGCAGAGTTTTACTAAAGGAAAGTGTTGGTTAGTCCCATTTGGGAGGTAAGAGGTTTAGCCAAGAGAATCCCGAGCAACGCTAACCCCAGCTTCCCAGCAGGCCTGATCAGATTAATATTACGCCTACTGCGAGAGTGATGCACATTGTTAGGTAACTGCTGCACCAAAGTTAAACGAAACCATTCAAAAAGCCGTGCGTGTAAATACCCAAATGACTGATGGCACAGCAGCTTTGTGGACAGTAGCAGCATTAGAAAGTCTCCGGCTGAACCTCAGGTTTGGCTCTCGCTCTCTCAGCCAAGTTAAGACATGCAAGTCCTGTCAATCAGGAGCTCTGAACTGACCACAAATATGCATGCGTTTGTGTGCGTTTACACTGCTGACCTCTCTCGGGTCATTTCAGTGAGGTCCACGACTCAGACAGCACATAGCTGTCAACCTTTCCCCCCCCACTTCTTTAGAAATGGTTTTAAAATAGGAAACCAGAACTACTGCAGTTTGTATTGGGGACCAAGTTCCCAGTGGTTACACGCAAGTTTTTAACTTCCCTCCATTACCTCCAGAAGACACTGTTTGAGTTGCATTATGAGAAATAACATGATCTCATGCCTGCCATGTGATCAAACTAGAAGACAGCTAAAAAAGAAACTGTGAACAAAGTGTAAAACATTTAAAAAATATAAATGGGAAAGCCACCAGAACCTTTTTGTCATCATTTTACAGGAATTTTTATTAAGTTGTCTGGAAAATAAATAAGTGAAGCTTCCATATTTGGGCTGAAAGCATGTCTTTCACTGTATTCCTATCAGTGTAATTATGTCCTATAAAATGTATTAATTTGCAGCTTTAACAATTTCAGGGAAGGATGTGTGCTGAGATGAATGTGTAAAATCCCATGAGGAAAGCCCAATTACAGTTTTAACAGCGGTCAGATTAGTTGTTGCCGAATCCATTATCAGCGAGGCAGACGTTGCTGGGTGCATGGCAGTCAGACTTTGCCCCAGGGAATAGCATCAAAACAAACAGGAGGAAGACAACCTGCAGATTCAGTGCGCCGCTCCACACACGGCAATGCTTTTATTCAGTCATCATCACCGCCTACAACATAAAAGCCGTGTGTTGAATTGCTCTTTTAATTCTGTCACATCAAACTGAGAAGCAACTTTCAAAGCGTTTGTCTCTGCCAGCTAAGACGCACATGAAGGCATCAGTGGAAACCTTACTCACAGTTTATTTGACGACACCCGCTGTGAGCAGACTCCTCCAGGTTATCATTAAATTAATTTTAAGTCCATCAGAGAGAGCAGGTGTGTTTATACTAAGCAGGTATCCTCCACAGACATGCAAGCTCTCACCACACTGATTACACTGAGCTAAATATGGCTTTGTGCTAACACAGACGGGCTGATCAAAGCCCTGATGTCACCGGGCACAGGCGGAGCCTCCAGACCACAGGTCAGGTGTGTGGTGCAGCTGCAGTGGTGTAACTAGCAGTGCAACACTACAGCTTTCTAAACATACTCTTCATAGCAATGTTGCAGTTTGGCGCATGCGCAGTGGGAATGTTTTGGGGTCTGGGATACATTAGATATTGCAATGATTTTTACGTAATATATCTTGTGGTTTAGAACAAGAAGAAGACACAGATTCCATCTGGTGGAAAAGTAATTAGATCAATAGCAACAATGACTCGGTACTGAAATAATCCATTAAAGTCCTGCAGTCACATTTAATAGCCAAGTATGCAATCATCAGCACAAAACCTGCAAAAAACTTCTTACTGAGTTTATCTGCTCCGTGTTTGGGTCGAAACAGGTCAAAACATTTGATTTGATTTGACTCGAAGAAGCTATTTTTTTATACATTTTACAAAATTATTACCGAATATTTTGTAGGAGCTTTAGCTGCTGATGCAGAGGACTTTTTTTTTCACAACAGATTAAAAAAAAAAATCATTAGCTGCAGCCCTAATCAGCATTAAAAACTGCAGTGTATAAATAACTTATCTTCTAAGTACAGCCACTCCTAAACAGCCATCCCCACACTGTTCCTTCTCATTTTTTCCTCCCTGCATGCTGGTCGGGTCTTTGTGTGGAAAACCTCAAAATCACTCCGCTTCTTCTCCAGCTAGTCTGCCATCCCGCAGACAGAAACTGTGGACTGCAGAAAAGCTGGAGGTAGCCACTGTGACCTCTCCCATTTCCACTGAGCAGTCTGACACTTCAATATTAGCATTTTGGCCGCAGCCATGACAGGTTTTCTTTTAAGCTAGAAGTGACCAAACTTAGACGAGAGGGTGGTGTGCTTAAATTATTAGCTAATGCTGTGAGCTTGGTTAGCAAGCTGTGTCCATTAACTGTACAACTGAAATGTAACCGCTATATATTGCTAATTGAAAGACTAATAAAATACTAGAATTTCAACAAATGTCTCAAAGGTCCATTAGCACCTCATCAAAATGCTCCAAGACAAACAGCAAACACTTCTGAAATATCCGGTTCAGTGACTCCACTTGGTGCAGGTGAGGCACCTACGAAGCAGCCACCTGTGTTGTGACACCTGTCAATCAAGAGGCAGGACTCCTAATCCAAGCTTCCAGATGGACGGAGTAATAAAGAAAGTTCACTGCAAGGACAGTCACTACCAAGTGGGAAAACAAAGAGGCCTGACAAAGAGGACTGGCCCTAAACTTCACGACTCAGCTATAGCCCAAGACATTGGACTAAGAAAATCAAGAGAGTGTCAGGACTGCCACAAGACTGAATTAGCTAATCTACAATCATGGCTCAGTTACAGTAGAGTAAACACAAGATGGCAAACTTCTTGCAGCTAAGGTGGGGACAGACTGTCGTCCAATTTATAAAAGCAGATTGCCAAAACGTTCCAATCAATCTTAATCAGTCTGCACTCATGAGTCCAACTTATCTGTGACATCTCTGTGCGACAGGGAATTCGTATGAACTGGTTGCCAGCTGGCTGCATTCTGGTAATATTCCTATACAAGCACCCGGGTCATTCCGAAGACAAATCGCAGGTTCTGCAGTAACTACGTCACCATTTATGGAGGAAATTCTGATTTCTGTTTTTCTAATCTGGCAGGACTCTGAATGTAAGTACATACTGAACTTCTGTTTATGTAGACGGCAGCAGATTTGCAGGTTTCACCAATATGATCCATTTCAATTGAAAACTGAAAGCACAGCGACTCTGCTTGTTGCTATTTTATCACCATATTGATGCACCAAACTCACTTTGAAGTCGGCAGTGCATGTGCAAGCGGTCACAGGCTGAACACTTAGAAAGCAACAAATCGTAAGTTGGTTCATTGCACACATTTGCAATAATTCTGGTCGTGCCCGAGTTTACAGCGTTTTCTCTTGTGTGACTGTAGCATAAATGACACGCAGCACAGGACCAGGCTAGCTTTTTCAGAATAAAACGCATGTAACACTGCATAGAGACAGAAAACTGCTGCAAGCTGTCCTGCTGCACGTAAACGAAGAAGCAGACAAGGACAGCGGACTAACATTC
The DNA here is from genome assembly GCA_015106715.1 of Bujurquina vittata. Classification (NCBI taxonomy): domain Eukaryota; kingdom Metazoa; phylum Chordata; class Actinopteri; order Cichliformes; family Cichlidae; genus Bujurquina; species Bujurquina vittata. The sequence goes on from VUQK01017086.1 coordinate 19,374, forward strand.
AGAAAGAAGATCTAAATCACTACTTCTGCTCAGAACTTTGAACGGTGGTTTGTCACTTGTTTTGTATCCCGGCAGATTTTGTAATCTGTTAACTAGTTCAAGTATTTCAGTTGAAAGTAGAAGATCACCATATAACCTTTTGGCTATCTCGCACATATTTGTTTCACAAGTAAAGCTCCCAAACGCCACCTGCATACTGAAATCAGATTTCACCAGGCAAACAGGAGAAGACCTCCTCCAGATGCCCTAAAATCCAACAGTAAACATTCTAGCTGCTTTGTTCAGCATCCGTGCAGGCAATCCAGTTTATGCATGTTGTCTTCTGTTTGTTCCGTCTGTTTTCCCGATGTGTTGTCACACAAAAGGTTCATTTTTGTCCATAAAAAAAAAAAAAAAAAAAAAACTTCCAGCATTTTTATATTTATTATTGGTTCATCAATAAAAGGCTATTCTAACCAATTCTGGAGGTGATTTTTATTATCATACATCTGTGTCATTAAAAAGCGCTAATCTGATCAAACATGAGTAAATAATACAGGGTTTAGCCGAATGCATGCAAATGGAGGAGCTGCTACGGTTACACTTGTTTACAGGATTATAAAATCCTGCTGCACATGTTCGTACCAGAGAGAGAGAGAGTTGTAAATAATTCATTATAAGCAAACTTTAGGAAATCAAAGTTGGCATTTTGTCACAAAACCAGTACTTTCTATGATGTAAAAGTTTTGTATCACCTTAGGCACATTAACAATTAACATCAAATTCTGCTCAATAATTTCCAGGAGAAAACAAACTCTCCTCCAGGGCACAAAGTGTGGACAAGATGTGGAAATGGCTGCTGTTTTGGAACAATGAGTGCGGCTGCTGTTTGGCGTGCTGAGAGGATTCCAGCGATTCCAGCCTTAACAAAAACTAAGTCAAGGCTTTATTGTGAATATCAGCGGGGAATTCAGCAGTCACCCTCACAGCCATACCACAACCTATCCCTGAGACAGCGCTACATGATGAACTAGTACCTGTAAGACTTCCTCTAATGCTTCCATTCTATAGCAAATACAGCGTAATTACAAGGCCCACACTGTGCTTATCCGCCATCATCATCATTAAATTAGGGGGTTTGTAAAGATGAGAAATTGACGGGGTTCCGCTTGGAGCCAGCAGGATCATCATGGAAATTTACAGTGCTCAAAATGGGAGGCCGACTCCTCTTTCATTTGTCTCTAATACGGGAGCTAAACATATATCGCTAACTAGGACGGCCTCAGAAGCGAGCCTGGATTTTGCAGGGAGATCCACAGAGAGCAGACTAATAGGCTTTTGTTCAGTGGAAAAGTTGCATACTCCTCTCCTAATAGCGTGTGTCTTGTGAAAAGGAAAAAAAATTGCTGTTTACTGGTTTTTGAAATGTTCTGGCAGACGAGCGGCTCAGCTGCAGCTCGGTTTACTGTCGCACTCACTTTCTGTCACTCTTGTTAATACCATCATCTGAAGATGGATAAAATACATGGTTGGAGACTGTTATTAAAAGATGACACATCCAGTAAGTACTACTCTAACAGCATGATGATATTAACATTACATTCTGGATTACAAATCAAAAGTTTAGTGTTTTGATTTCCAAAGTGATCGTCACATCTAATCCTTGGAAGGGAAAAAAAACATGTTGCTAAAACATTAAAAGGGGACTTTTTAGGCTTCTTCTTATTTTCAGTATACAGTTACAGTGTTACACGCTCATATTAAACACGGCCAAGGTTTCAAATAATGAGATCGTTGTTTCTCCAAGTAATCTTTATACCAAAAGCTCAGGCTTCTTATTTCTCTCAATGTCCAGTTTCAGATAGTTTTGACTACTCTTAGCTTTGTATGATGTCAGCGAAAGCGGAAATCCTTAATATGGTCATTTTAGGCAAAAATCTCTGGACGCGAGCGCAGAAGCTCCACCCACCTGCTGTTCAAAGGGTGCCCTTAAAAGGAGATGGAAGCACTGAGGCTGCAACACAGCCCAATATAAGGTAAATAAGGATTATTTTGAATGGTGGACCATACAAATCTACTCTGAAAATGAGCATAAAAAATTATAAAAAATTAAAAAATAAAAATAAAAATCTGCATGATTTCAAATTAATGCAATTGAAAATTTCTTAAAGCTCGACTGTCGAATTCACGGGAAAATGAACAGCCCAAACACTGAGAAAACCCTGTTTAAAAGTAACTAAACGCAATAGGTACAAAGCAGCGACAGCGGTGGAACGTTAATGAGCTGGGTGAGTCTTTGTCTTTGTAAAAATATCCCGTGCTGGCTGTCAAAGTGCTGATAAGTAAGGCACTAAAATCTCACATATCTGCTCATTATTTAGCAGCCTGGAAATTTCCTTTTGCAACATAAAAGTTAAAATTTAACACCAAACTAGGTGAAATGATCCTGTAAATGTGACACGCCCAGTGTGTAAGAAGGAAGGCTCAACAGGTCCATTTCCGTCTTTCACTTTAGGTGAAAGAATATATAATATGGGGATGAGGAATACTTGGCCTGCATTCACTGGCACTGATTCAGAGATAGGGGACAATCGCGCAGTCAAAGGCATGCGTGCAGCGACACAAAAAAGCCAGATGACTGGGGCGTTTGATGGATATCAGAGCCAGTTCGACCAAGTCACCATCGACAGTAGGAAATCTGATTACCAGGATCACCCCACCGTGGAGGACCGACAACAAAAGTGAGCAGTGTCACCTGTTCTCACTTTAACTCTTGACATTAAACCGGGGCTTATTTAAAGATGAGAGTGGGATCCAACATTATTATATAGTGGGTGTTAGTGTGGGTATTAAGGAAGCATAGAATCACTTGTCAGATTAGCGTTGATGTTGAGGCCAGAGATGATCCTCAAAGACACTGAAAACTGTAACACATTTAGCGCCTGACTCTATTTAAGAGAATCAGACGATTCTCTTTAAACAAGCCGCTGATTGGCTTCACTGCTTATAATGGAAGTGAAGAAGATGAGGCTCGCGTTGCGACTCCGGAGCAAACCCATGGGTGTGTTACAACATGGGAAGCCAGAAGGCAGCCATGTCTCTGCGCCTGGTTCTTTCGAACGTGTTCAAATGGGTGAGGTCAAGCGGGTCTAAGTGAATTAGTGGGCCACTGTTTCATTGCACGCGTGTGGACCTTCCCACTCGCCTGCAAAACAAACCAGGAAGTAAAATCACCTCTTGCAATTAAACTTCCTTAAAGAGGAAAAAAAATGGCCTGAAGGGATTTTACGTGCCCGTGCTACCCAACAATGACTTTCAGTAATCCTATTGTGCTCTGTGGGCGGTTTATTACAGATATAGTGAGAGTGTATTTATTGACAGTTACCAGGTTTTTCCTGCACATAAAAACAAGAGCATTCCAAAGAGCACGTATCTCAAAGGCTTGTCAGAAAGTATATTCATGCATATGAAAGTAAGTATCTCAGTTACTGGGATACTGAGAGTGTGACGGACAGACTGCCTCTTTGCCAGCAACAAAACACCAACTGGTGCCACCAAAGAGGTTTTGGCCTTTCACCAAAGGAAAATCACCAGGACTGTGACTCTTTTTTTTAATAAAAGGGGTTTATTTCTATCTGCTTACAGAGAATTTTGTTTAATAAATGGCCAAAACATGCATAATCACCCAGAAAGGCCCATTTCGAGCCATTAAAAGCTCTGATAACAACTGAGTAATATCAATGTTCATCGTTAAATCATTCGAGTGGTAAAAGTTAATCATATGAAAATAAGTAATCAGAAAAACCCATTTTATTTCTCCCAGCATGGCTTGGTAAATACAGCTGAATAGCAAACACAATTTTCAAGCCCTCTGAATATTATACTTATTTGTCTACATCCTTACATATAATTTATCTAGAGCCTGAGTGATAGTGAATTTTTTGAGGATCAACTGTGACACAGATTTTTAGGGAATTATAAATTCAGGAGTCTGTATATGTTAACAGCACCTAAACATTTGACTGGTACTTTACACATCCACTTCATTGGTGCACCTTACTACTCCTATATGTGCCTTCAAAATTCCCTTAATTCTTCATAGCATAAATTCAACAAGGTGATAGAAACATTCCTCAGAGATTTAGGTCCATTTTCACATGACAGCATCACACAATTTCTGCAGGTTTGTCACCATGATATGAATCTCCCATTCTACCACATCCCAAAAGTGCTCTACTAAACTGGGATCTGGTGACTGTGGAGGTGAGCAGCCATCGGAAAATGGGTACACTGTGCTCATAAAGGGATGGGCATGGTCGAAACAGTACTCCGTTGGTACCAACCCAAAGCATGCCATAAAATACCCCCCATACCACTACACTGCTAGCAGCCCAAACAATTGCAACAACGCAGAATGGATCCATTGTTTCATGCTGTTTACACAAAGTTCTGACCCTACCCTCCGAATGTCGCAGCAGAACTCAAGACCTGTCAGACCGGACAATGTTTTTCCAGTCTTCTACCGTCCAACAGCCGGCGTGGTCTTCTGCTGCTTTAGCCCTTCTGCTTCAAGGTTCGGCGTGTTGTGTGCTCAGAGATGCTCTTCTCCATACCTTGATTGTAACCAGTGGTTATTCAAGTTACTGCTGCCTTCCTATCAGCTCAATGCAGCCTGGCCATTCTCCTCTGACCTCTGGGACCACCAAGGTACTTTCAACCTGAGAACTGCTGCTTTCTGTATACTGAGATTATTGTAAACAATGGAGAAGATGCTCTGCTGCACAGACTATCTAATGACATCATTTTCACACTACCTTAAGCATCTTTTTGTTTAGGTTTTCAAATCAGTACATATCAGATAATATATAAAAGGCTACTGATAAATCTGTGATAATGCAATAACAGCTGATAATACTGGTTCCACACATAATTCCCTTATCTCATTTAAAGTAGCTCTATTATACTTTTCCTTAGTGTGGTATAATGGTGTATACTATTAAACATGGTGCACATATTAAAATAATCTCTATGGGCCAAAAAAATGTTTTAATTAAAATGTTCTAAATGCCTGGATTTTGACTTTTTTTTTTCTACTCTTGGAACTGTATGATGCCAAAGAGAAGGGACGTCTTTAAAACGAACATCTCAGGTGCGCAACACTGGCAGCTTTGAGCTTTCCTTGGAAAATGTGTTCTTAAGATTCAATACTTCACATAAAAGTAGTGCTTTGTAATGAACCTCATGAGATTACCTGCAAGATTTACATATATAAATGTATTTCATTATAAACGCAGTATTCTTGCTTTCCAAAAAGAAATTTAAGCAGTCAAGGCAAAAAAGGTCATTAAGACTGTGAGATTCTGCTCCAATTTCAGTGACTTTCTTAAATTAATTCTTAGAGTTTTGTGTTAACTCCCTGGTGTTTTCTTTTATAGAAGCATTTTTTATATAAATATAAATCTGTTACCCATATGTGAATTTACCAAATTCTCTTTTTATCGTAATAGGCACTGTTTGCATTTTTCTCTCATGTGCATATCATTTCATATAATTTCAGGCACGCAGCAGCTCCACCCACCTGTTTCCAGACTTTCGGTTTGCAAGGGACACCCAATCAGAAAAGAACTTGGAGGAGGGGCTAAAACAGCTTGTTCCAGGCCATGCCTGAGACCCATTGTGAGATAAATAAGGATTATTTTGAAGTGTGAATCGTGCAAACTACTCTAGCAGAGTACAGCAACGTTCCCATTCCTCTGGATAACCAAAGTTAGGATGACTTTTGACCCACTTAAACCGCATGCACCTGAAAACTTCTCTAACCAATACTCACAGGATAAATAACTACCAAAAACACAAAGAAAATTTTTGTTTTAAAGTCTTAAAATAGCTGGTATACTGCAAAAGTACAAAACAGATTGAAATGATGGCAGAGGAAAGTCAATGAGCTGGGTGGTGGAAAGGAGGGGCCTAGTATTAGATAAATAAAGCTTATTGTGAGCTGTGAATCACCTAGATTTACTCCTGCAGAGTTAACTAATAAAGAATAAAAGGTCCACTTAAAAAATGAAATTTTAAAATAATTTTCCAAATAACATTCCTTAATAGGCACAATATTTAGTGCTATTTAAGGCTAGCAAGAGACCTTTCGATGTGGCGATGTGAGCATATTTAAGCTATGCATTTCCTCTTTTGCGCAGCACCATTTCACACTTGTGTGTCCGTCTGCGCTGTTTTTGGATTCACAGAAACGTGAGAAGCTCTGGCTCCAGTCAAGATGTCATGGCTACCAAGCAACAAGTTAACAAACCCACCCAGCAGCCATTGAACAACTTCTCCCAGTGCAAAACAGCCCTGATGGGTACAAAGCCACGCCGGGCTCCATTCACAGCACAGCTGATGACGGATTACATCGTAAAGGAATCCTCTTACCTCCAGCAGTTGAAGCTCAGCGTGAAGAAGAAGATGAAGAAGGTTTTGAACGCATACTAATCCTCCAGTTGGTAAACTTGTAGTGTTTGGTTGTTGGAAAAAAATGTTACTAATAACAAAGAGTGAAACGGCAGCGTAGCGGTGAGGGTTTCCAGCTCCAAAGTGTCCTCTTTCAGGAACACCAGTGACTTTGTCAGAGTTGTTAGTGTTTCCCAGGACAACTCGATGGGAGGAGTCACCGCGAGGACTATTAAAAGCTCAGGGGTTTGTTTCTCGGGGAGGACGCGCTCGGACAACAGGAAGTCACTTCAAACTCGTGGGGGGGGGGAGGCCTGAATAACTTTACTGATTTCCAAAGAATTACTTAGAGGCCGCAAGAGGGGAAATATTATGAATTCCGGGTCAGTGTCCCGGATTGTGGAAAAGTATCGTGGTCGCTCCCCAGTGTCGGGATGAAGAGCGGATGAAGCTGCAAAGCTTTCATTACCATCCCGTGGATGCTTTTCACAATAAAAGAACCTCAACTTTCCACGCTGACTCCGGGGTTTCGTGGTCCACGTACCACTGAAGTAAAAACGCAAACTTTGAGTTAAATTACTTATTAAGTTAGGACCGAAAAAATGTTTTGAGACTCAAAACGTTCGAATTAGATTCAATTAAGCTGAAAGAGTGTTTCCAGAAAAAACTAGATTTTTTTTTCTCCTAAAGTACAGCTGAAATTTCAAGGATGACACAGAAATATTACAAGAATCAAGTAAAAAATTTCAAGAATGAATTAAAAATGTTATGAGAATGAAATCAAACAAATCTGTTGTCTCAAATCCAACCGCTGTTAGAGGGAGCTGCCTCTAAAAATGCCTTGTGCTGATAAATTAGTGTAATCAAATTTCAGAGTGTGTGGGGCAATAACTACAGGACTACAGGAACTTACATTATTCTTTAAAAGTACTTAACATTTTGACTTTGTTCTCATAATGCAAATGTTAAAAAGTACTTAAAGTACCAGGCATTTTATTGTATTTGACCAAGAAAGAGGGTGATGGGAGTGCTGCGTCAGATGGCCTGGCCTCCACAATCAGCTGATCTAAACCCAGCTGAGATGGTTTGGGATGTGTTGGACCGCAGAGTGAAGGTAAAGCCGCCAACAAGTGCTCATCACCTCTGGAAAGAGTGTGCAAAGCTGTAATCAAAGTAAAAGGTGCTTACTTTGAAGAATCTAAAACAAATTTTGGTTTGTTTAACACTTTTAAGTTTACAACTTACGTGTTCCTTCATAGTCTGGATGACTTCAGTGTTAATTTTCTATGTAGGGGGGGGGAAATGAATGAGAAGGTGTGTCCAAACACATGAGACAGGTAGTATTTTCAATCAAAGGCCACGTGAAGCAGTTTGCTCTTGTAACATCAGGGAAACACTTATTCAAATTTCCCATTTTCAGTAAAGAAATTGTAATGGAGTAACTTTGAACAGTAAAACTTAAAATCTACCCAAAATGTAATCACATGAGTCCTAATGTAACTACAAATGCAATCTTAGATTTAAGTTACCAAATTATTTATAATCCCATTTATTGAAACTATAGCAAACTGCTATAGCTCTGGGAGCTATAGCTAAAGCTGTTTAAACTTTACTTTTATTTTGAAAGGAGTGCTTCCAGTCACAAACTTCAGCCACGATGGCCGCTCAGCTGACAGACACTGACCCTACACTGGTTTCTGTAATAAGGTTAGAGAAGAAATTAAGTGAAGCTTGTTGCACATTTTGCTGACCTTTATATGCTGGATAGGCTCTGCTATTCTAGTAGTACTTTGTTGAAGTCACACAACTGCTCTGCACAGAGCAACACAGAGCGTGAAGCAACAATAGTCATTAGTATCAATGCACAATGATTAAATTGGACTACATAAAGACACTGAATTCCCTTTATCCATATTGGTTGCATGCCATACAGCACAGCAAAGGTCACTGATTCCTCTCTTGCTTTCCCCTTTGTTAGGTTGGTGCTGTATCATAAAGTGATCTATGTTTTGGACCCAGTAACCAGAGGTGAAAGCTATAATCTCCTAGCATTACATTGTGAATCACAGATGCTTTTATTATCCAGCAGTGCAAACATGGGTAGATGATTGTGATGCAGTACAGAGAGGTTTCACTGCTGTCTCATCATGACTGCAAAGCCCTTCCAGGCAGAGGGGAAAAAAACAAACTCCTGTGGTTTCAGCTGCCCTCTGCAGGCACGGGAGGCTTTCTGCAGTGATCTCTGTATCCAGGAACACATTTTGTACCATATAATGGGTTCAGGGATGCAGTCTGAAAATTTTATAAGCCCTGTAAAAATGCTGGAAAAGAAGGCCTAAGCAGAGTTTGCAATCCATGAAATCCATTAGTCTCTTTCTGTGTCAAGTGTCATCAGAAAGAAACAAAAGAAAGAGCGCAAAAACAAGACCTTCTGTGCTCGCTGTGCTCACTATTGCAAAGGATGCAGTGATTAGAATAACCTTACCTTTCATCGTTCTTTTATACATGCTGATATGTGTGAGTGCAAAGCAGAGCAGCTCTGAAAAGGAGCTTTCATTCCCTCTGGCTTCAGCCGGTCAGATTTCTAAATAAATAAATGCACGTTGTTTGTGGCTTCCATTATTTGGCTTCAGGCATCAACAAAATGAATTAGAGCTCGCGAATATCATCACACACGCTCATTCAAGAAGGATAACACACACTGATGTGTTTAAAAATCAAGACACAGTTATTTGTGGATCTTGAGAGTGACACGAATTGAACGGAGATTTTATTTATGCGCTAATGAAACACAAAATTCAGTGTTTTTCAGCTGAGTTTCGCTGACATGTGAGACCACACTGCCGGGTGTAATCACTTATAATAATGTCACCGTGTCCCTGGGGCAGGAAAAAGGAAATCTCGAGAGAGTAAATCCTGAAAAAAAAAACCCCTACTGTGTGAGTTCATGAGCCAACCATGAGTCCAGATAGATGTCTGGTCACTTGTACTCAGGCCGACCTGTCGGAGTGAGAAAAATATTTCTGAGTATTAGTTCCCAGCTCGGAATTTGGGTTTGAGGCGCTTTCACTCCATCCTCAGCACAGATTATCTGCTGTTATGGATCACAGCTGTGACAAAAGCATTGCTGATAAATCAGACCACTCTGCTGCCTCGTGCGAGGAAATGTCTCCTGCCAGAAAGAAAATCACAATAAATACTCCATGATCTCCAATAGTGTGTCTTTGGCTGCAGCGGAACATAGAGACTTACTGGTGGATAGATGGCTGCAAAATAAATAAAACATTATTACACCAAATTTCTGCACAATTCTGGGAATCGTGGATTATTACTTTTCCATTTTTGTTGTTTCATTCTGAAAAGGAAGAAAGCCTAGATGTCATCAACACACACAAACGTAAATGCAGCCGAACCTAGAAAAAGCTTTAAATATTTAATGCTGAACCTGAAATAATGCTTTTAGAGATTTTCACTGGAACTCATACAAAGACACAACACTCCGCTGCTGTCCTGAAAGGACACCTTTCTGCAACGATGCTGGTATGTGGCACCTCATCAAACACATGCACACAGTGTCACTGACACAACAGGCGTACTCTTTCCATCACTGTACGTGAAATTGAACCACAGAAAAGTTGTTTTGGAGGCCCAGCGGGTATCCAGGCCTCCCAGACATCACAAGCATCTGAGCTCGGAGCGACGCCTCTCTCCCCTGCACCTGTAACCAGCTGAGGGTTAGATAAATGGCAGGTGGTATTGAAAAGGGTCCCCATTCACAGCCATACCGAGCTGCACTTAGACACATTATTGCAGCCTGGAGGAGGAGAGGAGGGTTGTGGGGAGAATGATGAAGCAGCGGCGGTCTACAGGCTGCCAGAACATGAACGAGCCGGGGTAACAAGCAAGACACAAAGAAGTACATAGCTGCCTTTGTGGGGTGATAAAAGGAGGTTTTGTAAGTTGGAGGATTTGGATGGAAGAGATAGAGCTGGGGGGGAAAAAAGCCCCATCCTGAGTAAACACTTGGCCAGAGAGACAAAAACGTACTAGTTGCAAGAGGAGGGAGGAGGTGGCTGAGAGAGAAGGAGCGAGGGGCATATCATTTGGCTGAAGTGCCTTCAGAATAAACGGCCTTACAGCTCAGTGGAAGGCTCCTTTCACTGAGCACCACTGTCCACAAGTCTTTTAACGCCGACCTTTGTTGTTTACATACAGTTAAAGCTGCACTGCAGTCCAAACAGCAGCAGCGGGGAGACGCTCAGAAGTCTTTTTAATGCTCAAGGTCAATTTAGCAGCTCCTTTGTTTGCGGTTTGTAAATTTATAAACACATAATGCTTCAGGGGTCTTGCTCGAGGTTCAGTTTTTAGTTTTGACCTTGTTTAACAAAGCAATCACAGCTGCCCATCAACAAAAACTGGCTCCATAGGATGTTCGTGCATACAGCTCATCTAAGCCACTTAAGGCTGGCTCAAAAACTCTGTCAGTCCACATTGACTCCCATATTAAAAAGCTCACCTTAGAAATCAAAAGGTGACCCCCTGGTAGCCTCCAAAAACTGCTAAATGCTTATAGCCTGGTACAAAAATGTGTTTCTCTATACATATACAGTGGGGTATTTATTTGATAACGCATTATTTTAATTAGTGTAAGGTTTAAGGATATGATTAGGGGCATGGTCACTCCGAGTGACCAGGCTGCTAGGTATTTTTCAGAAATCTCCTGAGCTCATTTGTGAATGAAATGGTTGTATTTTACTGTTACTTACAATTAATTAGAAGGTATCTGTGTCTGCGTAATCCACCCATACACTCCCAAAGCAAGCTTGCAAACTGCAGTCTGCAGTTCTGCTGAGCAGAATAAAACTGCAGATATTTTTCACTGTGACCGATGCTTCGGAAATAACATATAGTCAATCTAACATTTTAATATAAACATACGGATGTATGCCACATTAAAGTAACCGTCAGCAAAGAATGAAAAACCTCTCTACAGTATGTAAATATACAGCTTGTGTCTTAAAAAAAATATACCACACCACGAGATGCCCTGACTATTGTTCTTTGAAGTTTCGGATCACTGTTACTTTGGCAAAGTTGACACATGTTCAGCATAAAAAGTTCTGACACCACAAAGATAAAAGCTTCCTCTGGGCTGTAGCTGTCTGTTTTCTCGGCAGCACCGTTCACTCAGCTGCCACCCACTATTTGTTGCAGCAGGGATTTTCACATGCTTACCTTACAGGTACAACAATTCTCAGGATACTTCATACCAATTCTCTGTAACTGTCAACTTTAAATTGACTCTGGGTGGGAGATTCTTACCATCAGTTCCTTATTTTCTTCATCTCAGAAAAAAAAGAAGAAGCTTCAAGCTTCAAAGTGTACCTTATTATCATGATGCCGTGTGGTATAATGGCACAGATAACAGTGTAACAGTGGTGCTGCTGTCATTCAGCTGAATGCGCTGGCTGACATCCAGCTCTGCCACCCCACAGTCATTGTGTGCGATGAATATGTTGATAGTCTTTGTTTTCGGGATCAACAAATGACACGAAAATACCAAAATTAACATTAACGAGTATTTCCTGCGAGCCTAACGTGGAGCCTCGTGTAGCCCCCCCCCCCCCCCCCACCCCCCAAAAGACAACAAACC
>VUQK01017086.1:31472-46615 GCA_015106715.1 Bujurquina vittata
GGGGCGCAAAAGGGGGGCCCCGTTGCCCCCCCCCCCCCCCCCCAGTGTTCAGCTTAAGGTCACAATAAAGATCTCAGTGACATAAATCAATAATGTTTTTGTAATTAAAAGCATTTATCAATAATCTCAGTCCCAGACATGCCCACAAGATGTCAGTGTGTGTGGCCCTGCAAGTCAGCAAGTCCATTTGATCCTCATCAGCTGGGATTTACTGTCTTTGTGTAGTCTAAACACACCGCAGTACAAATCACACAAACTCAGTGTGTGTGCGCGTGTGTGTGTGTGTGTGTTCCACCAATCAGAACACGCACACACTCATTGACTACAGTGATGCAAAACTATGACTGCATTTGGTTCACTTGATTAAAGTTAACCAACTGCTTTGTTTCTCTGTGAGTATCTGTGTGTCCATGCACGCAGACCTGGACGCACGCCAGAAAGCAGGTCAGGTGACTTAAGCCGAATCGGCGTGTCCAACCAGATGAGAGGGATTTGGGGTGGTCGGACCCACGCCGTCTCCCACCCGCCACCACAGCCCACCTCCATTTGCTAAAGCCCAGCAGATTAACTCCCTCAGATCTTTCCTCTTTAATTAGGAGCAAACAGGAGGCGTGAAGGCACAGCGACTCCATACTAATAATTCAGGAGACGCACAGCTGGGGAAATAAACAAAGAGGCCTCACTTAGATTTCACCGGGAAATTTGCATGTAAAACCATCAGTCTTTTGCTTCTGAATATACTCCATAAAACAATGTTTACTCAGCAGCAAAAACTCTTTTTTAATCTACTGCCATTTCTACAAGATTGACATAAAAATCAGTTGGATCATATTATTTATATTTTTTTCAGCTCTTTACCCCATGCAAACCAAACAAAGACACAACAGGGTAAATGAGCTACACATAAGACTTGGCTTTAACTTGGAGACCCACAATCATGTGGAGCATCCTCCCTAAAAGATATAACACTGACTCCATTAAGGCCCAGTCAGCAGATGAAAAAAAAGCACCAAGCTACGTCTCCGTAATTGTACCAGCAGGATTTTGTTTGCCGTATTCTTATCCGCCTTGTTATCTTAAAGTTATTTTGCGCCCACATATATGGAAGATGAGGCACTCAACAAAAGGAAACTGCAGCGCTGAAAAGAAGCGACACTCAAACAGGAGATGCAGAAACCCTGAGGGGCTTATAAACAGTATTTTAGGTAAATCAGACTGAAAACAAACAGCTGCAACAACTGAGTTCATATTAGGCAAGAAAAGGAGAGAAAGTAAAGAATTTCCTTGACTCAAGTATCTTAGTCAACATAAAACATGCAGTACTGTAGCATGTATGTGCATGACAAGGGCTCAAAATAAGCTTTAAATCCGCAGTTTTTAACATGCAGCTATTGCAAGGATGTCAGAGGTCAAGGAAACAAACAGATTTTATTGGAGGAAAAAATAAAGCTAAGTAGTAAACAGTGGGTTCATGTGTAGACTGCAATGGCTGCAGGGAGTGGGTTTATCACGCTTTCCCAGAATCCTCCCCTGGAAGCCATTAATTTCCTGGATGTTTGCATGAGACGTCTCTGCAGTTCATTGCCGGGATTGCCCTCCTCCTGAGGCAGGCCTATAGCAGGCATCATCAGCTGCAATCTCAGCGTGCTGGCAGAGGACACAGCTCTGCAAATGGAGGACAGAGACATTACGAAGTGCGAAACCTAAAATTTCACTGAGGGGATCGACATCAAGTGTGTTCAGCTTTGACCCCGTATCATTACCACCGCCAGGCGGCGGGGTCAGAATATCGGGCCGAGAGGCTGGATTATGCGGCTGTCTGTGATGGCGCAAAGAAGATCTGCAGTGTGTGATTGGTGGATAGTGTCTCTACAGCGATGGGTAAAGGGAGTCATAGGTGGGGTTTGGAGGAGGGGTTAAACGGAGACTGGTGAAGACAGAGAGTAAGGGGGCTAAATTTAGCCAATGGCTCTATTGGGGTGGAGCTAATCCTCTTTGCACTCGAATTATCTGGCCTTCGGATTAGAGAGCTTTGCCTCTATGTAAGACATCTACTCTTTATAATGATGTCCCAGAGCGGGCCGTACCAAGTCCTCTGATGGGGGTGGGAGTGTTGGCAGACGGGCCACAAAAGTGATCTTTGAATTTTTATTTTATTTTATTATCGTGGTATAGCACACAAATGTATCATTATATAGCGCCATCCATTTAGTGACAGCTATCACACTTTGCTGTATATCTTAGGTTTGAATGATCCCTTAATGCAATATGTCTACTAATGAGCAATACACATATTTTATGCACAACTGACACACTATATGTTCTTCTACATATAATTCCGTGTTGATAATGTTTAACAATGCAAGTCTTACATGCATCATTGGAAAGAGATTTACAGCTGTAAATGCCGCATAATGATGTAAACAGTTTAAATTATCGTCGCAGTGTTGTGCATTCTGAGCAGGTACGTGTGGTTGGCATATCAGCTGTGCAGACTCCAGTCAAGGCACACAAAGACAAATCTGGGGGGTCGCTGCAAGATGACTAACAGAACAGGAAAGCAGTAAATAAATATTTGTATTACACTGCTGGATTTTTATTTTGTCAGACTTTCCACGAATCTTATTTTCTTGTGAATAACTGGGCAATTTTACCTCTGAAAGCTTCTTGTAAACACTGCATTTATATACCACTTTTACCCAAAGTATCTTAAATTGTGTCTTCAATTCACCCACTCAACACGCACATTTTTTGAAAGAGAGCCACCGGCGCTACCTTGATTTACAGAAGTCGGTCATTGCTGATGATTCATAGAGCCTGCCTGAGAACCCATGTTCTCCACATGTCTTTGTGGGTTCTTTCCAAGTACTCCAACTTCTTTCCACAGTCCCTGCAACAGACTGGTGACCAGTCTAGGGTGTACCCTGCCCAGTGATGCCCAGCATCATTATCAGTCTTCTTCTTTCAGCTGCTCATCTGCCTCCATCTCACACTATCCCTAGCATCCTCTTATGTCACAACAACCCTGCATGTCCTGCTTCACTACATCACAAACCTCCTCTAAAGTCTTCCTCTTTTTCCTCCTGCCTCCCAGCTCCATCTTCAACATCCTTTGTCCAATATGTCCACCATCCCTCCTCTGCACATGTCCAAACTATCTCAGCCTGAGCTCTGTCTCAGATGTTCTCATTTCTAATCCTGTCCATTCTGGGCACCCCCAATGAAAATCTGAACATCTTCAACACTGTCACCTTTTTTTAGTGTCGCTGTCTCCAAACTATACATCGCAGCAGATCTCAGTACCATCTTCTAAACCTTCCCTTTCACTCTTGCTACTATCCTTCTGTCGCAGATCAATCCCAACACTCATCTTTACCCACTCCATCTTGCCTACACACTCCTCTTCACCTCTCTTGTGCACTGTCCGTTGCTTTGGGTGGCTGTCCCTAGGTGTTTAAAACCAGCTACTTTGACTATCTCCACTCCTTGCAGATTCACTGTTACACCTGTCTCTCTCTCATTCACATACATATATCCTGTCTTGCTTCTGCTGACTTTCATTCCTCTCCTCCCCAGCGCGTCCACCTCTCCAGACTCTCTTCCATCTGCTCCCTACTCTCACCGTAGTCCACGGAGACTCCTGCCTGACCTCATCTGTCAACTTGTCCACCACCACCACAAACAGAGACATCTCCATACCTCCACAGGTATGTAATTTGGAGTAACCTAGCAAGATTATCAAAGAATCCTGCAGACTCCACTTAAGTAGTGTGACTTGTGTTGCAACTGAAGCCCCTGAAAAAATTCCCTCAGAGGACAATAAAGCACATTACATTATATCCACCTGGGTAACTGCTCAAATAGGGAAGACCTGTGTATCGCCCACCACACAGCAGAGTTTTAGTGTCTTGTTTAATCATATTTGGGTGCATTGAGCCTTTCACTTTTATATTACAGGACAGTATAAACACTCCTTGTAAAAACAAACTATATGAAGATGTTTTGGCCCAGGGAGACTGCAGAGAGAGAGTGGAGAAGGCCTCTTGAGGCCTATGTATTACATCTATATATTAAAGGCTTTTTATATTATATAGTCTACTATCATTTAAAAAAAGCTTGGCATCCACACACCGCGCCATCAAACCATAACTGCTATTTTTTTCTGTAGCATTGGACCTCTCCTCCATCATAGTCAGTATATTCTCTGTATGTAAACCACAGGAATGATGTGTGGAGCAGCAGAGCTATGATTATCCATCTTCCGCTCTAGGTGCCACTCAGACACATCCATAATAACCTCTACACTCATCCACACCCAAAGAAATAAAACTGCCAGCCCTTCCTTCCTGCTTCAATGGAAAAGGAATATTTCATCCACTTTCACTGATGGGCTTATCTGGAGTTTCTCAGGATGGATGAGCAGCCATCGTAGCGAGCCAGTGTCTCATTCAAGGATGCTTTAGCATACAGCCGTTCCTCAAAGGATGCACCTCTTCTGCTTCTGGGGCAGAAATGTACATCCCTGACTGGGGTCACTATGGCCAGGCATTATCCTGAAAAGACATAGTGAAAACCGCTGATTGCAGTGATTAGATGGAAACTAAAATGCACACAGTCTTGGAGCTTTCGTCATAGAAATTACTGAAACTATATTCAGGTTCCCATGACAACAAGCATCTTCCCTGCTGAAGTGTCCTTGAGCCGAAAAGAAAATAAGGCGAATACAGAACCTACAGGTTGCTTTTCTGGCACCTGACAATAAACTCTGACCTCTGTTAATAGAGATCAACAATATCCCAAAAATCCTGCAGAGCGACGACACCGTATGCAGTGAGTGTCGGTGCAGCCCATTGCTATTTAAACCTTTAGGACTGTACCATCAGCTCCCAGAACGGTGGCAGGGTTGTTTCCGGGGAGTTTCCTGTGGGGATGAGCCCTGTTGTGGGAGGGGTGGTGTATGGTGTGCATGTGTGTGGGGGGTGGGGGAGTTGTGAGCCTAATCCCTTAGGTTTGACTATAGCACGGCCTTAGGATAAACGGACATGTAGGCGCTGGACATTGGAAAATGGTACTTGGACTTTAGCATTTTTTTTTAATTCAGAAGTAATTTTTATATCACAGGAATGCCCTCTCTGGTAAGATAACATTTGTTATTTTTCAATGCTTGCTGCTTTGTGAGATGAACTAGAGAGGGAGTAGTGACGGAAACGACACCTGCAGCAACACCGGCCTGATGAAAGGCAGCAAAATTATTTTATAGCTGGCACCAATTTCAATTTACGTAGAAATACTATATACAGAGGAAGTTCCAGTCTGTGCATAAATTATCATTTTATCAACCTGTTTTTTCTTTTTAATACGATATAAAGCTGCACATTTTACCAAATTTTATATCTTTGTTGGACTGTAAAATTTCACTTCTGTATTAGACACAGAAACAGTTTAGTTTGCAGACAGTCGACCCAAGTAATCGCACAGGAGTGTCCTTTGACCTCTGGAGTTTACTGCAGAACTGAGATTACCTTGATTCTCTTATTGTCCAGCTAGTCCACCAACAGATCCAACACATTTTGGACATACAGTCAAACTCATGTTTTAGTACATGATTTTGTGTTATCGCTCAGTGGACACGAGTTGCTAAGTGGGAACCTGGTTGTGCAGACTGATAAGAAGTTCAGCCATTTTTGTATCTGGACAAGCAAATATTTATTTGCCACGAGAAATTTTCAAGCAAAAATGTTGAGTTCGCACAAAATTGCTCAGCCGAAGGTAATGCTTTGATCAAACAGCTGCATATAGAGTTAAAAACATCAGCGGAAATACAAGGGAGAGACAAACAGAAGCAACTGCTGGTGTGATTGACATTGTAACCAAAAAATATGATAGTAAAACCAAAAAAATTACTACTGAGGTTAAAATTTATTAAAAGGATCCCGACCTCTTGCAGACAATTAATAAGCAAAAAGCTGTGGGTTCTAGAGCTGATTTGCAACTTTGTCAATTTCTACAGTTCCCAATCAAGACTCTAACATACATTAAAAAGCAGGAGGTTAGACCAGCTGGGTAAATGAATAAAGCCAGGCACCTACAGCTAAGCTGGAGCTGCTCTCTGGCCGGTAACAGAAGCCTGCAGTTATTCTGGTAACTTGAATTAAATATAAGAATTGTTGCTGGGATAAAAAGTTTCAAACTGTGGCACCAGTGGGCAGCTCTGATGGTCTATCCAGTGTGTGTGTGTGTGTGTGTGTGTGAGTGCACGGAGCTATTCTTCCAAAGTCCATTATCACAGCATTAATATGTAACTCCACACGTGTCTATGGTTCCATTGCTCTCTGCAAAATGAGCTACAGAGTTTGGCTCAGTCAAAATAATAAACGATCTGAACGGTAAAAGGTCATTTGTGAAATTGAAATAGCTTTCTGTAAATTAGGCGGCGACCTCTCTGCTTCCTGTTAAACCTCAGACTCATATTGATTTTTCGTGATTTCAAAGGGGCTCTCTGACTTTTCAACAACGGGACACACTCGGAGGAAAGCAGATTATGACCTATTCAAAAACTGCAGAGGCATAAATGCTGATTTGACATCTGTTTTAGTGCGTATGCAGTGTGAGTTATGGCTGTGAACACAAACCTGGATCAATAGGTTAGAAAACAAGGGAGGGAGACAGAGGAGAAAGACTGAGTGTAGGCAGCCTAACTGTTATGTAAGCGCCAGCTGTGTGAGGAAAGGAGCTGCAGCAGGATGATGAAAGCAACTCTTTTCCCTCATCCTGACTGAGCATCTCTCCTAACATATTCCCTCTCATGAGTTGTTCATGCATTATTCACACCGCTTGAAGAAATAATACACAGATGATGGTGATCTTATCATAGTACTCGGCTTCCTCTCATTACGCTTGACAGTAAAACTGATTCAAGCGTAGATTTTTAACACAGACTTTCAGATTTCAAAACCTCACGTCCGCGAGTGCCAGCCTGCATTTCAGTGATTCAATCTAGACTACGTAATCCGCCACTGCTACCAACCACCTCTCTGACTTTCATGATGAAACAATAATGTGAGGCAACAAGGGCAGAACGGGAAAAAAAAAATCTGCATTCGTAATCTGGATTAAATTACAGTATTCGTCATCCTGCCTCCAAACCAGGACAGACCATCGCAAACCAAGTGCTGTCACGTGATGGGACTACAGCTATTTCTGGTTAGGCCATGGGCCTAATAACCACCTGATTAAAGTGACACCCTTAAAATTCACCTTCAGGTTCTGGGAGAAAAAAAATTAACATACACGGTCTTTTAGAAAAACTGCATTAAAAATGTGGATTAAAAAGATCCAAATCACAACAAAAGCGGAAATGATTCATATGGAGGCATGACAAAAACTGTTAATGATTTCATCAAAATACATCTACACTTTGATGGCAATCTTCCACAGTATGTCCCAAACAGCTGTTTGTATCAGTCAACGTCAGGCTAAAAAGAAAATATGTTCTTAATGGTAAACGTCGTAGGCGTGAAAACGTAAAAGTGAAAACGTAATAATTATAATACACTTGCAATATAACATGACTTGGTCTGGTATGACCAGTAACTTATGGTGGCTAATGGTGGCTAATGGTGGCTAATGTTGGCTAACGCTAACCTTACCTAATGCAAATAGCTTTAAGAGCGACGTTTACTTTTTATCAGTATGATGCCATTTCTGCTGTAAGGATTGAACAGGCCACTTTTACAATGCTTTATAAGTGCAGCCATGGTAAAATATATATAACTGTCCTGCAGACTTTCAAGTGTAAATGCAAAGCTGGCGCTGGAGAAGGAAGCTAACATTTACCTGTGACTAGATCTGGGAGGGTTAAATAAAGGTTTGTGCTGTTTTAATGTTTAACTGTGTGGCCGAATTGTGTGTGGTGTTTTGCATTCGGCTGAGTCACTTAGTTATCCTGACAGAAAATATTTAAAAAATATGACATTATTCTTTTTAAATCTCTAAACTACAGAGGATGCAGCCTCAGGTTAACAACTGCTTGATTTTTTTCAAGCATGTGTGTGCTTGCCTTCACTGTGATAGTCATTTAATCATGTCAGAAATGGATGTGGCAACAAAACTCCTAGAATTTAATGGAATTTGTGTTATTCTGTTCGCCTGTATTAGTTCCTTCGGCCTCTGGTCACTTGAAAAAAAAATCAAGACAGATCTGAATGTGCCATCGCAGCAGCGCTGTGTGATGGATCAAAATGGCGCCAGAGCATTTGAGCGGGGAGACGATGAGATTATCTGCTTGTGCGGAAGGACAAGCAGCCCACAGAGAGGGAGAGAACTGAACTTTTCTCCCCTGCCAAGAGACACTTTTTAATTTTATTTTTGGACGATGTTATTTAATAACCTAAAGTTCTTTAGAAGTTTCGAAACTAATAGGTAAAATTTTTTTTTTAAATCAAAATGTAAACAGAGAGAAAATCAACAAATCAGCAAATGCTTGCACCTTTTTCTTTACTTTGTGAGATTTTGATGTGCCCTTGAAGTTTTTATAAAGTGACTGTTGCTACCTGAATTGTCAGGTCACACATAGCCCCCAAAGGGCACTGTTTGCATTGCTTCCCCTCTGAAAGTGCTCTTAAACTAACACACAACATGTGGTGTGCGGTGTTCATTGTCTTCAGGTTCGGCATGCAGCACTTTACATATCAAGGAAGGTAACAGTCTTTCAGCACAGCTGTTGAGGCCTTAAACCTGAGACTCGACTACAGGAGACCTGCAGTTCTCTTCTGACACCTGGGATCCAGGAGACTGCAGCAACACCGAGAGCAGCTCACGGCTTCTTGGGAGGATTATGCCATTATAGCTGACAACTTGAGCTTCCTCAGCATACGACGGCTCCGAGACAAAGTCACTCCTGCTCTCCTTACATGCAGCAGGAACCATGGATGACCCCTATCACAACAATGTAAACCAGCAGATGATGGAAGGTGGAGATTATACCTACACCCAAGACGGAGGACGTCATGATGGCTACCCTTATCAGACGGACTACCCTCCACAGGACGAGGATGCTGCTAGTGATGCCACTGAAGGGGCCGATGAGGATGATCAGATGTATGAGGGGGAGTACCAGGGCATCCCCCACCCTGATGAGATCAAGGAGGCACGACGGGCAGCCCGGATTGAAGCCAGGAGGAAAGCCCGGATGGCTGTCCAGCAGGAAGAGGAGGAGGAGGAAAACCTGCCAGAGCAGTACGAGACCATCATGGAGGACTGCGGCCATGGACGCTTCCAGTGGATGCTCTTCTTTGTGCTGGGCTTGGCACTAATGGCCGACGGCGTGGACGGCTTCGTGGTGGGCTTCGTCCTGCCCAGTGCTGAGAAGGACATGTGCATATCCAATGCTGACAAAGGTTTGCTGGGTAAGTGACAGTAAAGTTGCTGAGGGAGAAAAATTAAGGTCACTAGTGTGAGATGTGCTTATTATTGTGTGTATCCATCCATTTTCTGAGCCACTGATGGTTAAAAGGTAAAAGATTTCAAACAAGATTGAGCATCTACAGCTACGCCAATAAACTGGTAGCTGGTAATCTGATAACTTAGCATTCTGGAACTTTTCAGGGTACAGAATATCTGGGTAGTGGATTCAAACCTGATCGCTTCAAAACCTGATGAGTGAAGTCAATGAATGCAGCAAAATTTGATCAATAGTTGCATTCAAACAAATACGATGCCTTGTTTGGTTTTCACACTCTCTTTTTTTTATCTGCATGCAGCCAAAGTCTGCTCAAACATGGTCTTAAGGACCCAGACTACAAACAGGATCAGAAATCTTGTTCCTTGTCAAGTGATTCTGTATATTCATGTGATAAATATGCTAATATCTGTTTATAGCAATTACAGCCATGTACTCAGATGGTCAGAAAATGTAAATTGTAACAACATGAAAGACTGAAGGAAGCCTATAATTCATCAAAGGGTAAGATGAATGTAAGTCTCACGGCATTCTGTCCAGTAGTTACCACAATTCTCAACTTGTGAGGCTACAGAATATGTCGCGCTAACCCCAAAGACAGCAGGATTAAATATCTTTTCACTGTGAATGAATGTGCAAAGATTCATAGGAATCCATCCAACAATTGTTAAAATATGTCAATTTGACCAACTAACCAGCTGATTTAGCAAACATATTTCTCATACATATATGTATATTTAGAAACCTACAAGACTAGCTAATTACATTCATCTGTTGAAGAGTTCCAGTCTTTACCCAGAGAGGGGGATCTCATCAGTGAAATGATTTGCTGCTTGGCTGGAACAAAATCCTACATATGCTTGGCTCTTGACAGCACATGGCTGCAGACCACCGCTTCAGATAAAAATATCCCCCAGTTGCTGGAGCATTTTAGGGGAAAAGGCTTGGATCTTTCCAGGCAAATGCAAAAATTAAGAACATAATGAACATTGTGTGTCCTAATGGAGTTTGGGTCCACTGTGAGCAACCAAATTAGCTCCACTGAGCCTTGGCAGTGGTCCTCCATATGTCTGGGAGTTGACTTGAGGGTGCCAACAGATATTTTAATTATTTACTTATGTTTAGTACAAAAATTTGTATGCATGGGCTTACTGGAAAATTTACCTTGAAAATGTCTGTTCCTCACTTTCTGTGCAGACAGCTAAGCTGCAAATTAAAGCCTTTCACCTTATTTCCCAGACCTCGTGTGTAGCCAGGCGATGTGGCAGATTGCACATCGCTCATTTCATCTTAACAACAGGCTCCTGGGATGAAGCATTGCGAGAGATTGATGAGAAACCCGGTGGTGATTGCATTCGGTGTGTGTTCCCAGGCTAATATGGAGCATGTTGCAGCAGTCAGAGATCCTGGCGGCCTGCAGTGCCCGGTGCAGAGCTGTCAGATATGCTTCAGGCCTCTGACAGGCTGCAGCAGCAGAAGGAAGGCCTGGTGAAAATGAAATCACAGCGTCTGTTTGTGCAGAACAGGGGGAGGGCACTGATCATTGGCTGAGAATATGAAGTAGATCTGCAGAATGATCCCGTCTGATTCATGCTCATGCTCTGTTCACCGGGCGCACAGGAACCGAAATCACTTTAATCTCAACCTTCGTCTTAGAAAGCAGACAGACTCCCAAATCTTTTGTTAAACACAGGAGGCTTAGTGCACTTAACTTTAATGGCAGCTATGTTGTTTAATCTGCAGGTTGGAGGGTTCAATAGAGACACAATGCTGGACACTAACAAAAGAATCCGACACCTAATTGATGATCTCATGATTTCAGAAATTCATCTCTGAGCAATCCAGGTTGCTGTACTTGCTCTACAGCTAGTGTGTACATAGATAATTTTATGAAGGCTGCAAGACTTTCTTTGGTGCTTTTCATCCATTGCTGTAATGAGTTTGTCATTACAGAAATCATGCATTATCATTAGTTAATGTTTCTAAATCAGTTTGCACCAACAGACTATGTTAGAATGTAAATTAGTTGCTTGATAATATGTATACCACTGCCATTAAAAACATTGACAATTAATTTAGTCATATTAATAATACTAGTGATATTAATGAAGGCTTGTCCCTTTTCTGTAACCTCTTAGCGTATGGAGATGCTAAGAGGTTAAGCAGGTGCTAAACTACATGATATAGTGTAGCAGGAAGCTGTTTAATCTTGCTAATGTGGCTGAGATAATTTGATAATTACTGTCATAATGCACAATAGTTTTTTCTTCAAACATAACTTGAAATATAAAGTCATCATCAGTATTCAGACAGTTTTTGATGAAACGCTGTAGTGTTGCTAGCTTAAACCAAAACAGGATATGTATTAACACACTAATGCTAGTTTTTAAATTGAGTTTGGTTACCTGTACAGCAGTAACACCTTCAACAGAACCAACAATTTATATGAGAACTGGTTTGTGATAAACCTGATTTAAACAAGGGATGCATTAAGTTTCAACATAGCAAACGACCTGAAGCAGCGGGCGCCACAAGCTAGCAACTCAAATAACTAATTTTTTGCTTCAGTCTCTCTGTGAGATGATAGAACATGTGGAAAATCATCACTTAAAGGCTTTTCACTGCTTTGATCCCATTTGGGAAAGCACTGAGGATGTTGGGGCTAGTGTTAAGTATTTATAAAAAGTGACTTCCATCCAGGGACAGGCCTACTTGTATCACAACGACTAAGCGTTGTTTCCCAGTATATAAGGGAATCACAGAGAAATAGTAATATAATTAAAAAGAAAACCAGTGCACTGAGTCATGAAGGTAGAAAATGCAAAGATTTAATAGCTGAAATAGTCTAAATATGTATGATATCGCAGGAAGCTAATGGTGCAACTTTAGCGGTGAGCTTACTTCCCTTTACTTGGAAACTGATTTAAATGATAAAAAATATATAATATATTCACACTGAAAACTATGAAATCTGTTTAAGTATATATTCTGTATATTTGGGATGCAGTTGCATTTTTTTAAATAAATTCATTCTACTGTGCCTGCAGTTGTGATAATACCACTTCAGCACAGCGCTTTCACTTTTAATACAGGAAGGAAAAGATAAATTCTCCCTTTTCCTCCAGGGACTAAGTGTCTTCACTGTGTTCAAGGACACTTTTGCAAGCTTGTTGCTGCCGGGACAGATCCTACGCCTCCGTGTGAAAGATGGGCTTTCTAAATACAAGGCCATCCTGTTAACTTATCCTTGCAGATATCTAAGGCACACACGTTTCCTTAAGCAACAATTTGGCCAAGATATTAGATGGTATAATAGTTTTTAACTCTTCTTTCCCCTGTTCATTCTCAAGTTGAATGGGATCTGCGACTTGGCGTGTGGAGCATCGGGGCATTTGGATAGTCTAGTAATCCACGGGGAAGGTGCACACTATGGCTCCACGTGCTGCTAAGCTGCTTAGTTCCTCTGTAGTTAGGACTGTGTAGTAAAAACACATAACAGGCAGGAAGAGGAAGTATGCATTGGTCTGACGGTTTAAACGACATGCTGAAGAAGATGGCTGAGGTTGTAGGTTCGAGTCCCAAAGCAGTTAAGACAGGAGAGCACATTACCCTCCCCGTGGACGTTAAGTGGAGCTGTGGAGCAAAAAGAAATGGCAGACTGGATCACCTGCCTGCTGCGTGTTGGGAGACTCCAGACTAGCATGACTCAAAGTGGGACTCTGCAGTGATAAAGCATGTAATCAAAGAAACAATAAAATGTCACAGAAATCCCAAATAACAGCAAAGATGACCGGAGCTTGTGAACAAAGCTGAATGCAGGTTTTAAAATGTGGAAGGTGAGTGATGTAGAAGTGAAACTCTCTTCCTGGGAAATTATTGTGACCTTTATTTTTTTGTCTCACATGTAAGAACGTGTCACACTGAAACACTGTAGGAAGTGTGATGATTTCTCTTCTTCCTTCTTTGTGCAAGGGTAAAGGGAGCCCCCTTGTGTTCGCCTTGAGTTTTAAAAGTGAAGCGTTTGTGTGCATGCATTCAGATGCAGATGTTTGAATCTGTAAAGCCCTCGTTGTAAATGAGGGCCACCAAGTGAGTCAATATGTGCATGTGTATTTGCAGGTCTCCTGGTGTATGTGGCCATGATGGTGGGTGCATTGGTGTGGGGCGGCCTGTGCGATAAAATGGGGAGGAGGAAGTGTCTAATCTACGTCCTGACCATCGACCTGGTCTTCTCCTTCCTGTCCTGCTTCGCTCAGGGCTACGGCTTCTTCCTCTTCTTGAGGTTCTGCTCCGGCTTTGGGTGAGACACAGATTTACCCAAATTTGCATTTACATTACTCAAACAAAGAAAAAGTCCACAGATTTTTCCAGACTGAGTGACCTTTTCCATAAATAAGTTAGTAGGAACAGATTCCAAAATAATATGCCTGACATTTAAAGAAGAAATATAACAGGTAGAACTAATATTAAAACAAACTGTGGTGCTTTGGGAAGAGTCTGGAGGATAGTGTGGCTAACACAGGCATGTTTTACATTTAGTCAGACTGATCCATTAAAAAAAAGGCAAAGCTATATTTCCTTTACGGGTGCACGTTGGCAGTGCTTCATCAATAGAAACATTTAGTTTGGTGGGTTATATTAGACATTTCAGGCTGGTAAATTACTTTAATTGGTATCCTAAAAGAAAAGCTGACCCAGTGTTTGAGCCTAATTGGCCTTTACTGTGTTGGACAGTTTGACATCAGGTCCAAGAAAGCGTAAAGCAGAAAGTGTTGTTTGAGCCATTAAGCAGTGTTCTGCAGGAAGATTACAGTAAAGTAGGGGTCTTGCAGTACCATCGACTCTACACGCTATCAAGTGCAGCCTGCTGGCACATGCCAGGGCAACACACTGTTAACACCACCTCAAAGACTGCATGCTCCACACAGGGAGATTTCTGCTTATTTACTTCAACAGAGCATTTCTTTATTACACTAATTAAAACAAGTAAGCATTGCTCTTTGATTGTCCTTATTTTCAGCTTTATTGCTGTGTTCCTGCTGTCGCCAGCACCTTACGGTGAAGCTACTGGTGCGCACTGATTGATTTTGCGACGTTCAAAGACACATTTGTTCTGATAATGGTTCCAGCCAGATCTGCAATATTGATGTTTGAGCTTGTTGTTCAGCCACAAAATACAAGGTCACCGAAATAAACTGTTCTGCTGCCGCTGATTCACAGTGATAATGACTCCCATGTTAGTCATTAACACTCGCATTTGAAGAAAAACTATGTGCATTTTTCTGGAATGCAAACGGGAAGCAGACTGCGCATCCCTGCGTCAAAGGATTTTCTGTGGTCGTAAGAAGGGGAGAAATCTTCTTAAATGTCAATAATCCTTGAAGTGATTTTAAAAATACAGATGTGATAATGTGTTTTGTTTTTTCACAGTTCAAAAAATGTAAGAAAGAAAGTATGAAAAAGATCTGAGAAATGGAAATAGGCTTGATGCTGTTATTAAACTGTGACCATCACCAGCACTGAAACTTCCTTATCGCAAGGCTCCAGACTTAAATCAACAATCAGCCTCATGATATGAACCAAATCCTTTACTTAATGCACGTTGTTCAACAAAGTGAGCCCCCCCCCCCCAAAAAAAAAAAATAAAAAAAATAAGATGTTGACATTTTTCTGACTTATTAAA
>VUQK01017088.1:0-20385 GCA_015106715.1 Bujurquina vittata
TTTCCTTCACGCGTCCCTGTAACACGGGACACAAGAATAGTGACGTTTGTCGAGTATTAATGACGTGCAGGTCGGATCAATGCGCCGCGTCCGTACAGACTGCGGTTTGAAAAGATCGGATACGTATCGGTTTTAGTACCACATATCCAAGTGGCCTGGGTCGCATTTGAAAAAATCGGATCTGTGTTGTTCAGACTGTCATGAAAAGATCGGATACAGGTTGCATGAGGGCAAAAAAATCGGAATTGTGTCACTTCAGGCTGCAGTGTGAACGTAGCCTAAGGGTTCAATCAAAGATTGTACAACAATTCTCTTTTTAAAATCAGAAGATTATTCAGAAGCTTTTTACAATGAGTACTAAAGTCTAACTATTCCATTTAGAAAATTTTGGAAGGGGGGGAGGATGATCCAGGGTATGCTCATTGGCTAAGGACTTGTAAGCGTGTAGTTTAACAGTCATGGACTTCACTCATCAGATCTAATTTCAAAAAGCCAAGACGGTGGCTGTGAAAATACTCAACTCCAGGTTTCAAAACTGGACTTTTAATGACCAATGGATGACGTCACGGTAGCGACGTCCATTTTGTACAGTGTTTACAGTTAAAAAGCCTCAACTTCAAAGCCAAAAAGTTTAAAGCCTGCCAAAAAAAATTATTGGTCTCTTCAATTTCCCTCCTAGTGACATTTTTAATTAAACAATTCAAATCAAACAATATCTTTTTACATGTTTTGGGGTTCGATGCCTTTTGTAGCATTTTAATTTGATTATCTGACAGATTATCTGGCCTTCTGCTATTAACTGTATTAATAGTCTGCCCAAAAAGTCTGTGCTGCAGATTTTTCACTGAGTGACATTCTAGTATTTTATTTATATATAATCCCTTAGAGGTGGGTATCAGGGTTGACTGGCTCACTAAGATAGCTAGTCTTAGCAGTCCAAAGTGACTTTTGGCTCCAAAAAACCCAACATGGCCAAACTTGAGGATTTTGAATGGTACAATCATATATTATATATGGTCTTTTGCCTTAAACAAACCGGGCAAAGAGGTACCTGCAGGAGTAATGGGTGTCATCAGACGGTTCAGCTGAACGTTCCAGTGCCGTACATGTTGACTGGCATTCCTCAGCTTCTCCTGAACCTCCTGAAAACAGAAATCATGCAGGGATGTTTGTCAGTGTTGTTCTGGAAGAGCATTAAATAACATGCTGCTCAGAAAGACAGTCGAAACAAGCCATCTCACCTCCAGGTGCTGGTGGCTTCTTTGACGAGATGCCTGCAGATCCTGGAGCTCCTGAGAGGCAGAGTGGAGGGCCGAGGGGGTATCATCATCGGGACTGCCGTCTGAAAGCTCCTGTATTGGGCTGAGGTTTTGCAGGGCCCGCTGCTGCTCCTGAAGGAGCTGGAACTGCTTCCTCTTCTCGTCTTCAGCCTCCAGCAACCTGGAAGAGAGAAGAAAGGAAAGAAGAAACTGAAAATATCAATACGTTCCATTTTTATCTGAGATAAAAAATATCAAAATATTAAAAAGGACAGCAATGAAAGCAGTTATAAAACCTTATTACCTCTCCAACTCCAGTCTGGCCCTCTCCTCCTCTAGCCGAGCCTGGATCTCCATGTTAAGAGCAGCTTCCAGTTGCTGCTGTGTCAGCTCCAACTCTTTGATCCTCTTCTTCTGTTGCTCAGCCTCCTTTGCCTTCTCCTGCATCTCAGCCTGCATGCTGTCCTTCATCTGTGCGCACACACCCACAGGCACGCAACCAGATGCACCAACAGAGCGGAATAAACTGACCTATTCCTGAATCACCTTTTCCAGGAATCTCATAACCATTTCTCCAAGTCATTAAAAATTAGGCATGAATTGTAAAATGACAATCGGTGTTTTTCTGCAGCTCTCAAAGATCATAGTCAATGAGATGGACTCTAAATCGTATTTCAGAAGAACTGAACATAAATGTTGTCATCTGGCAAACTTTTTCTTACCATCTCAGCCTCTTTCAGCTGTCTTTCCAGTTCCATCTGCACCTCCCTCTGTTTCCTCCTCTCCCTCTCCTCTGCCTCCCTTCGGCGAGTTTCCAGTTCCCGTGCGTGCTGTGAAACACAGATGGAGGAGCCATTATTCAGCTTGTGTTTTCACCTCTGGCCTCCAGGTGGCACTTTGTATTAACCCTTAAATAGTGTATACGCGGACTTAACATGCAAAAACCTCTAAACCAGTCTGACTTTTAGTATATATCATATATACGGTACAAACACATACAATGGCAAAATATGACATTGACATTGTGTGCGGCTGTACAACTTGCTCATAAACAGAATATAGAGCAACAAAAAAATTACACAATAACTACACCGTATACTGTGCTCACCATAAATATCGTGAACACAATTATAACAGTCTAAACAAACAAATAAAAGGGCCCTGACTTCTTTGAATGTCACATGACCGGATTTCCATTTTCTGATTGGTGATGCTGTGGAAATAGTGGCAACTGTAAGAGGAATTGTTAAATGCACTCACTAGCAGTGATGTCAGTAGCACATTACTGTTTCTCTGTAAACACTAGAGATAGTTGTTGAGGAAAGTCCCATTAGATCTGCAGTTTCTGAAATACTTAGATCAGTCTGTCTCACACCAACAACCATGCCGCATCCAAAAGCACTTAAATCCCTTTTTTCCTCCCCATTCTAATGCTCAGTTTGAACCTCAGCAGGTCATCTTGCCTAAATGCACTGAGTTGCTGCCATGTGACTGCCTGAAGAGATATTTGCTTTAATGAGCAGTTGCATGGAAGTACCTAATAAAGTGTAAAATGTACTTCTTAAATGGACAAATTGAAGCACGCTTCTCACTATGGCAAACCCTCAGTGCCAGTTTCAATGAGTTAAAATAAATACTACAATAGATTTGAGGCAAATAATGTAATTACATAAATATTAAAATTAATGAATGGTTCTTTTATCACTCACTTACTTTTATGATGTTTTCAATCTCTAAATCCTGTTTGTTTTTCTCTTTTTCCGTCTTCTCCATCTCTTGGACAGTCATGTCATCAGACTGGCTGCCTCGGCTGCTGCAGCTGCTGCGGGCACTCCGGCTGCGTTCCCGCTGACTGTTTTCCCGCTGGATCCGTCTCTTCAGTTTAAGTTCGTGGTGAAGGGAAGACTTTCCCTCACTCTGAAGACGGAGGGCTGTTTGAACGGCTGAACGGTGGGAAAAATGCATAAAGATCATCTTCATTATTTCCATTACTGATTATTCTGTAGATGATTTTCTTGATTAATTAAAAGGAGTAATACTATCTGACAACTTCCAAAAGCCCAAAGTAATGTCCTTAAATTACATGTAACATTTGTTCAACGGTCCAAAATCAAAAAAAGATTTTATTATAATATATTGTGAGCTGCATTTTTTTTATGTGGGGAGCAGTCATTTCCTTCATGATAGTCTTCCATTTTTTAACTCTTATAGTGAGTACAAGATTTTAGCAGATTCATGGCCAAGTGAGTCCTGTTCCCTTGTTTCATGATAAATGAAGCAGATATAATGTTTAGAATTTGAAATATGAGCTCCAAAGTGATGTCAGTGAAGTGAAGGAGGCCATCATTAGGCTGAAAAACCAAAGCACACCTATCAGAGTATAGGTAGGGTTATCCCTGTCAATGTCTATAATCAAGAGATGCCTTCTTGAATGGAAATACAGAGGGTTCACAACAAGGTGCACCCCTGGTTACACTCAAGAACAAGAAGGTCAGATTAGAATTTACCAGAAAACAGCCTGCACAGTTCTGAAAAAACAATTTGAAAGATTAAACCAAGATTAACTTGGAGAGAAACAGCTCATGACACATCATGTGTCAAACATGGTGGAGCAGAGGCATATATGGCTGCCAGTGGAACCAGGTCACTAGTGTTTATTGACAATATGACTGCTGATAGAAATAGCAGGAGAAACTGAAGTGTACAGGGCTAAACTCTCTGCTCATATTCTGCCAAATGCTGCAAAACTGATGTGTGCCTTTGTCCAAAACGGCATTTCATTATTTATAGGTCTGGTCACCTCTTAACTTATTATTTATCTACACAGGAATCCTGGTTTGCTGTTATAGTGAATGTTTTCTTAATTATGGGCAAAAGAAATAAAAATAATTAGCATCTAAAGAAACACAAACTGTCTGACAAGTGACCTCAATATTCCAGTAAGATCTTCACAAGTCAGCTTTGGTACATTTCAGCACAGTACACCAACAATCACACACACATTATAAATCTGTGGAGCTGATTTGCGACTTTTTGACTCTACTCATACACACCAACACACCTTGAGTCCACTCCACCTTTTGTTTCTGGTCAGGAGCGCTCATCTCATAGGTTTTACTATGGGTTTTCACACAGAACAGACAGCGTTTCCCCTCCCTGTCTGGAATAGACTGAAGCAGAAAGAGGAGACAAACACAAAGGAAAATATGCGAAGGTCACAGCATTAGTAGGTAAAGGGTTATTAAACATGTGCCGTTTTCCTCACCAACCTCTACGACACAGTTGTGATCCAGCTGGATCTCCCCTCTTTTGTCTTTTAAGTCCTCGCTGACGTAGTAAGCCATGGAGGACGGCTTCAGCACAAACCAGCGCTCAGTCCAGTTCCTACGCACATGACCCTTTTTCCACATGTAACCCTGCAAAACAAGGGATCGATTGAAGAACAAAGAAAGACAAAAATGTCGAGAGCAGGCAAATTGGCTCCAGTGACACAGCATAACTCACTCTCTTGAGGACACTGTGATACATCTCCAGAAACACCTCATTTAAAGCCAGACTGAAGGCCTCAGCACTGGTGACCCTCAGCAGCCGGCCTGTACCCATGTCCTCCAGGAAGGTCCACACAGACATTCCCTCTTCCCACACTGTAGCATCCTGGGATAGTAAGTCGTCCATGGGCTTCTCATCCCACTCCTGACTCATTGCAGTGGAGATTTTCTTGAGGAGATACTCCACCTAAAAGCATTCAAATATGTGAATACAGAGTTTACACATCACAAAAAGCATCTGATGCTCCACGCAGGCTGTTTTGCTAGCACTGACTAAACACAGATTGTGTGCTGCGGTTTTGTAATATCGCTTCACTTACTGCACGACTTATACAGAAGCCGTTTATTTTTATCTCTGTCGACAGGAAACCAAAAACATTATGGAGGAAGTGCGGGAAGGAAGAGCCTCATTAACTAACTTACTTGCACTTGCATTTTCCTGCTGTGAAAATCTTGAAACTGACCTAACACTGTCAGGACACAAGCATCATATTTCTTTTTTGGGTTTTGGGGATAGAAGTGCCTAAAAACTTCAGATGTTGCTGGTGTTTGTTCCTCGAACTCTTTTTATGTGTCTAAGGAACATAACGGAAGATTTTTTATTGACCCTTATTCCTTTTAATTAAAATGTGAGCTGTTTAGCTTGCTGTACAATGCATAATTCTCTGTGCTTACAGTGTACAGATAGATCAAGTATTATTATGGATGTGAGCTTTTTCCAAGAAACCTCTGATCAATCATGCCTCAATCAAATCCCTACAATAAAGTCCTCTCAAATTTTAGGTTATTCTACAAATTCGCATTCAACACATTGCACTCTCCTCTGTCATTAAACCTTTTACCTCCTCTGGAATCATCACCAGTGGGTATCGGTCCTCTGACAGGAGGTTGAATAAACAGAAGAGCTTGAAGCAGTCTCTCTCTGATAGCAGTCTCCCCTGTGGCACCCCTCTGAAGTTCTTCTTCATGGTCATCGTCCAGCACAGATCGTCAAATTTCTCCTTATCAAACATCCCCTCTTTGACCTGGAAGTGCAGAACTGCAAATGCTCAGAACTGAAACTAAAACTACACATTGTTAAACAGTTTTACAGGAGATTACTTCTTTCCTGAGGGGTATACTACGAAGGAAGTTCAACACTACCTGGCTTTGTGTTGGCTGGCTTGACATAACCTAAAATCCCAGTCGGAGATGACAGGTATCGTGACCGTGGTTATCAACTTTTTCTGTTAACTCACGCTCACTGCTTTAGACTATGTCTGCACTTACATAAAAGGCGGCTCGACTGGGCACTGCGTACTCCAGTCAGAAGAAACAGGTCAGAAACATCTCTAAAGATTATTAAAAATATATAACAATAAAATGCAACACTGCTGCTGCTGCTGCTGCAAATAAGACTAGAGTGTGCTGCAGAAGGTTAATCTTGTAAATTCATGATAATCACAAACATGATTACAAATGTAACACATCAGTTTTCTTATCTGTGTTCCAGTAGCTGCAATTTCAGCAGTGTAAAAAGGATTTAGCAACATTAGCACCAAGCATAAAAATATGTATTATGTATTATATAATAAATAAGTATTATGTGTACATCACCAACTGAGTACATGGAAAGTCCAGTGTCAAGGTGACACACAGCTGCTGTGGTGCTAGTAAGGTACAACAAGTTGCATTCAATAAAGCCCCATTTTATCAGGTAGACATGTTCAGCTGCAAATGTTTAATCAGCCAGTCACATGGCAGCAGATCAATGCATTTAGGTGTGTAGACATCGTTAAAATGACCCGTCGAAGTGCAAAATAAGCATCAGAAAGGGAAAGAAAGGTGATCCAAGTGACTTTGAATGTGGCATGGTTGTTGGTCTGAGTATTCCAGAAACTGCTTATTTACTGGGATTTTCCTACACAAATATCTTTAAGGTTTATAGAGGATGGTCAAAAGAAGAGAAAATATCCAGTGAGCAGCCAAAAAATCCCCTGTTGATGAGAAGGGCAGAGTGCCTGAAGCCGATAGAAAGTCAACAATGACTAAAATAACTACTCATTACAACTAAGGCATACAGAAGAGCTTCTCTGAATGTACAACACAGCCAAATATTGAATCAGATGGGATACAGCAGTAGAAGCCCACATGCCTGTCTGATAAGAACAAGACACTGAGGCTGCAATTCACACTGGGTCACAAAAAAAATTAAAAAAAAAAATTATGCCACAGTTTGGGCTCCTTAGTAACAACTAAGCATCATTTAAACCGCACAGGCTACCTGCGTAATTGCTGATGACCATGTCTATCCATTTATGACCAGTCTACCCATTTTCTTATGGCTGCTTCCAACAGGTTAATGCACACATCACAAAGCTCAAATCGCCTCCAACTGGTTTCTTCAACATGTCAATGTTCACTGTCCTAAAACGGCCTCCAGAGTTTATCTTAAAGATTTTCATTTGAATCCCCTGATATGTCCAAAACCAACAACTGAGTGGTTCTTAAAATGGAGACTTTAACTTCGGAAAAAATAAAATGTTTTCTTTAGTTTGCTGGGCACTGTAGCTTTTTGCAAATGTCACTGGAAACTGAATAAATACTATATTAAAAATTGGAATGTCTTTCAACTGTCATCTTTACTGCACAATCCGCTGCAGAACAGTGTAAACATAAACGTCAGTGCCACATGTTAAAAACCACGGTAATAAAGGGCAAAGGTAGAGCTCATTGATGTGTTCATAAGAGTTTAAGGATTCTACAGTACAAAAGAATGAGACGTCTGATGTCTTGGACATGCACACAAAACTGGTATATAAAACTTTTCCCAAGTTATTCATGTCTTGCATGCGATCTGCTTTTAACATGAGACCATAGATAGGCTAGATTATGTGTCACGTGTGGTAAAACACAACAGCCTGATTAGACGATTACTTTATGGGGTGCTAATGTTTTTTCCTACCACTAACACAATGACACAAACACAAAATATAAATGCAACTGAAGGAAAATGTTTGCTACATTACCTTATCCAGTATATATTTGCTGAGATAAGGCATGTAGCCATGATTAGACACTGGACCATCATCATCATCCTGGAAATGCTCCTCCAGAGCAACTGGATCATGTGGGATGTTCAGCACTGTGTACAAGTTGTGGGAGAGCACCTGAGGAAGAAATACAGGCATACAGTAAATGTGTGACAGAGACAGGGCGTAGGCAAACAGGCATCACTTAGGGCAAGCTGGTGGCCAAAGCATAGGAAAAATTAATAAAAGAAAAGGGAGCCCTCGAGAATGTACAACAAAACACTAACACACTCTAGGAAACACTACTCTAGGTAGAACTCAAACTTGACACCAGACAAAAGAGAGTCTACACAATAGGGAGGAAGACAAAGAGAAAAACACCGGGAACTTAAGAATACATAAAAAGAACACATGAAACAATAAAGAATCAAACCAAGAATGAACTAGGAAGAAACAAATGCACTAAGGAATATAAGAAACAATATAACATAAAATGAACCAGTGGCCACGAAGGCAAATAAACTATTAACTACAAAAGTCCAGACCCAGGACCATGACCCAATGTGTCACTTTGCATGTATAAAACTCAGCACACAGCCTCGGTTTGTCTCCTGCACACTCCCTGTTTCTTCACATATTAACAAACCAATGCACACAAGCAGAGGCAGCCAGGCATTGGTGACTAAACGTGTCCGGACAGCTTTCTTCTATTTCCCTGGAGTCTTCTCACCAAAATAGGGGTCATTCCGGAATGCAGGGAGTGGAGGGAAAGCAAAGTCATAGAAGGTTAAAAAAAAAGGAAAAAAAAGGCAAAACACGACATCTGCCTTTTATTTAGAAATCCTGACAGTTCTGTGTGGTGTCAGGACCACAGGGTAAGACTGGACTTTAAACTCGAACTCACATTTCACCTCCAATGCGGGCAAGCCTGAAAATATCTGGATTTGTGCGTTTAATGTTCCTCTGATTACAAAACGAATTCACGCAACACTACGCAAAATACCACCACACGTACACACCAATAGCGGTGGTTTCTGACTTCAGAGTTAAAGTAATATAAAAAGCAAAACTGCGACAAATACAGCGTTTGCGTTGAGTGAGCCTCTGTGCTCTCCCCAGTGGACGCCCCTCCATTTGAGTTTCCTGATCTTAAAACGTCTCACATTAAAATCCTCCTTACCTTTAACTGCGATTTGGAAACTTTGCCGCACTTTTCCACGTCCAGCGACGTGAAAGCGTACCAAATGGACTTGAGGAGTTCGGATTTTAGGTCCATTTTTGGAGACCGGCGGGGTCGCGCAAAACTACATTTCCGAAGCGGTGCGCAGCGGCTTTACGCAGCGACGGCTGTGCGTCCCTTTGGCGAGAAGTGCCAAGTAAAATGTGGAGCAGAGCGCAGACTGCGGTGCAAACTACAAAGGGCCAAAAGTAATCAGATGCTGGGCTGACTTAAAGAGCGTCGAGACAAAACCTGGAGTTCCACACGTTCCTGCACGCCTCACCTCTCATAATTCAACCAAGCTATTTAAAATAGTGAAGAAAAGGGGACATATTTTATTTTTTTCCTGGCTAACGACGCGGCTCTCGACAGTATGAATACATTTACATGGCAAACCCAGACGACTAGATGTATTTACAGAACTGGATCAAAGTTATTTCTCCACAGAGGGTGGGTTTCTAAATTCCTCAAAGCGCTGCCAGCCAAATCCAAACAGGAGGGATCGTGTTGCTATCAGACTCAGGAGACTCGTAAAAGGACACACCCATCTGGGTAAAGCCTAAGGCCAGATTTATTTGAGCAGGTTAAAAATCTTAAAACTTTAGAGATGCCGCAATGCGCAGCCTGTGGCAACAGCCTGCAAAACTGGAGCACTTAAGCTTATAATTATTAGAAGAAAGGTTTTATTATTGAGCTCAATAATTGTATTAATATTGTTTATTTTTCCACTATTCCTCTTGTGTTTTTGTGCTATGCAGAGCTGAGACTGTAACTTACAGACATTTATAACTTTGTGCCTGGTGAGTGTTTGATTTCATGCAGTGGAAGCAATGAACAATGCAGGCCGGGATTCAGACCTTTGATTCTTTCCAAGCAGAGTGGAAACAGAGCATGAAAAGTTGGTGGTTTGTCTGAATTCAGGTGTTTAAATCTCCCTCAAAGCTCAATTTTTCTGTGATGAAACTAGAGGTGGAGGCATGGCCTAACCTCAGGCAAAATAGGATAAAACAAGCACAGCCTAATCAGACAGACACCTTATTAGAGCACAATGTAGGCGAATCAATAGCATAATTAGGACATGAAAATGGTTGTCATTGTTCAGAGGTCAGTCTAAGCTCTCTCTACATCTAGCAGCCATATATGCTGGTTTTAAGGTAAATTTGGGGGAAACCTATGAAAGCCACATTTAAATTTTCCAGTTCATCATTTATTTTGTGCTCTATGAACCAATCAATGCTGGCTCAGGCTGCTGTGTGTCGTCGGCCTCGGCAGTGCATATGCTGCATATGGTGCAGGCAAACTGTTGTCTCCTTTCAAGGGCAGATCTAATCACCATTGTCTCAGGTGCATGGTAGAAATAAGATGTCACTCAGTTAGCCATAATTCAGAATTACCTGGCCAGAGGTCCTAGTGGTGATCTACTTCTCCATACAATGAGATTTTATCACTTTGGCACACGTCCAGCATGGCCTTTCTAATGAAATAAAGATATAGAGCTGCTTCTGTAGCTCTTTAAAATGCAAACATGAAGTACCACATGAAAGATGAAGGCTATTAATCTACATTAAAGAGAAAAAAAACACATTAGAACCCCAAAATGCTTAGCAAGATGTTTATTAGACATGAATACTGCATCACAAGATTTTATAAATTTAATACAGTCAGGAGCAATAGACCGTGGCAATCAATATTATATTGCTTATTGAGGCAAATATTTTCTGTGTTTATTATTGATATACATTACAGCGTAGGTCATGCTTGCTTGCACTGCTGGTAATTATTACAATCAATTATACGTTATTAAAAGTTGAAGGTTTGTCATACATTATATTTATAATGACAATAATAAGACGGGAACAGAGAGATGTACTATAATGACGAGGCTGAAATGGTTTCACATAATTTCACTGCATAAAAATCCTAAAACATGTACAATAAAACACATTCACATCCATCAAAGATACAGCTCTTTGAAATACATTCATGTACTTTCTTTATACTTTTGCACATATCTCACAAATATGATTCTAAGCTAAGAGTTTGATGTGGAAGAAGAGCAGGAAAATCGCTTACAGCTTCTTGCTGTTTCATGCTGGTAGTGGGTGTTTTTCTTCATACCTTTCAATAATGTGCTTTGGAACATCTAACAACACAGTAACATCTGGGAGAAACCATTCAAAAGCAGTCATGATTTCACAAACGCTCTGACCAAAGCGCTTGACTCAGTGGAAATTAATAAGGTCTATTGGGCGTGTAAACAAAATAAAATACCAGACAGCAAAATTAAGCAGCACAGTGTAATCTCTGTGATGGAAAAACTAAATGAAGTAGATACAAGCATCTGTGAGCACAGCCAGACTAAACAATCAAAGTGGAAAACAGCTGGTGAACATTCCTGTGCATTCAGGGATGAGGTGTGCCAGAGGTGAAAAAGTCCAAGGATCAAATGTGTAATACAGTGGACAGAGAGGTATATTATTTCATGCCATCATTTAAACATTTCTTAATTAATTCATATAGTAAAGGTGGATTAAGTCTGTTGCCAAAACTCAGTTTTTCCTACACTTTTGTATGCAGCACAAAAAATAAAAATAAATAACGTGAAGAGACTACTTCCATCAATCATGCTGAAGCCAGTGGGCGTAATACAGCTGCAAAGAGAAAACTGACTCTAAATGATCCAAAATTGACCCACAACTGAGGAATTTGACTTAAACTGCTGCAGGATGACACCAGAAGATCATTTAAAGTTGCAAAATCCCTGTTTTTTGCAGTAACATTTCATTTTAAAGTAATGTTAATGGAACAGTGATCAAACTGGTAACCTATAAGCTAGACTCTCTCCCACAGGGTATGAAATTTCCCAGGAAAATGAATGCTTGATTGTGCAATGAAAAATTATATAGAGAGCTTTGACTTCCCTGGGAGCTATCCATAGCATTCCTCACCTAGCTGTAAAGGTGGACAGTGGAGGAATTGATGAGATGTTAAGATGTCTCTAATGGAAGTGCTCAAATGGAACCATGTTTGATTCCTTTTCTCATGTTTTATGAACACAGGTTTGTTTCTTTGACTGTTTTTATCAAAGAAGGATATGTCATATGTTTGGAAGAGTTTTAGAGCCGCAGAAGCCTTAAAAAGCCTAAAAATGCCTGGGCTTTTTCAGACTTTCAAACTCTCTCTCTCTCAATTGGCACTGTTCATTCCCAATCCACCCAGGAGCTCCTAGCCTCATTCATTAATGTATTAATGTGCTACTACACGTCGATGCTGTCTGGGTGCCAGTTTATTGGCTAACAGACAAGCCAGGGCTATGCCTCCAATCTGTGTGAAGGCTAATCCCAACACAGTGGCAGCAATGTGGAAGACGTTATCGTTGACCAAGCTGAAGACTTTGCGGAAGCAGCCGTGTGGATGGATTCCTGCTGATGCCACGCTGTCACCATCGTCTGCCAGAAGAGGACGATTCTTGCAACCCTTTCGCCTCACACAGCAGCTGTCGGGCAGGGACACCAAGGTTCCGTTTTCAGTGGGCAGGAAGTTCATATGCTGGATTGCCCAGTCAGATATGAGCCAGTCGCGCCAACCATCAGCTCCACAACACTTCAAAGCCCTCTGCAGGCTGTCTAGAGCGTCGGCACGACCTTCATCCTCTGTGTAACCCGCCACTGCTCGCTGTAAGCCACTGCGAAATCCACCAGCAATGTCTTCACGGTAGAAGAGGCCCAACAGTCCTGCTGCCAAACCGGCTACAAGTGCAGCAAGTTGAAAGAACCCATAAGCCCTTAGTACGCAGGGCAGGTTTGCAGCTACCCCCAGACAACCCAGGAAGCCCCAGGCAGTGATGGCAGCACCTGTGGACAGAAAGATGAGTGGGGCATTGGGGTAGTGGTTGGTGGACAGCATCATGTAGTCTGCCAGGGAAATTTGAGCCCACACACCCAGGGTGAAGATAGCCAATCCAGCTGCCCAGAAGAGGCAGCTGAAGGCTAGGAGACCTAGACGCAGGAGGTGCATGACTCCCACTGGGCGGCAGCAGGTAGGGCCAGCAACCACAGGTGGAGGTGCAGGGGGCGCCAGGGAGGCTTCTGAGCACACGGACAAGGACAGACGTTGATGCTGCAGGCTGAGCTGCTCCTCTTGTCCTTGGTGTGGAGGCAGCAGGTAGCCAGGGATGGCAGAGGGTCGACGAGGAAGAGGAGGTGGAGTCAACAAGTCCAGGCTCCGTGGGGAAGACAGTCGTCGCACAGCTAGCTGCTCATGCTCCCAGTCCAAAGCTCGTCTGCAGGGGCTCGGCCGAGCTGACAGCGAGTCATAAGGCAGTGCAGAGCTCATGGTCCTGGCTTTATCTACTTGCCTCTCTCTCCGTTACACACTCTCCCTCTCTCTTCCTTCCTCTAGCAGTGCCCTCACTCTCGTCCTCCTGCAACACACAGAGTACTCCTCCCACCGCTTTATGACTGTTTATTAATCCGCCACCAACAAAACCATCGCCAGCTGGACCGTAAATCACATTGATGGGTGTCGCATTGAGTCGTTATCTGCATCCACAGACGCCTTGTTTCCGCCTTATTTATCTCTTTATTTTGAGGGTCCTTTCCACCTGCTTGGTCACCAGTACTCCAAAGTCCTCTGCTAACAGTCACATCCCGACATCTGCCTGCTCGCTGCTGCCCTGATCAAGTGATTGCGGTGGGAAAGGACCAAGAATCAACCGATGCACACCCTCTCTCGGTGTGGAGGATACATCCCTTTGACTTTTACTGTTTTCCATTTATAGAATAAATGACTCCAGTATCTGTGTAGTAAAAGCTTATTTTTAAACTCTTAAAACACCCTTATGTACTAAATATGAAGGGTTTAACACTGAAAAACAAAGAAGAGTCTATTTTGCATCATCAGAACTGCACTGATGCCACAAAAAAATGTGATGACGTATTCTGATGATGGTCACTAGACAAAAAAAAATGCTTTTAAGATATTAAAATGAGCAAAAGGCTAAAAATAGAAAATCATTCCCTCAGCTATTATTATTCCGCTTCAGTTTTCTCCCATTAAAAAACGGGGACAGTTTTATTCTGGTGATTTCTGCTTGGCATGGGCCCGCCACCAATCACCTACCTGCGTAGTCAGGGCTAATTAAAACCTCTTGGTTAATTAACCACATTCACCTGCCTCTTTTTTCTAATAATGATAACCATAATACTGACATGATGACAGAGAGAGGAATACCCAGAAAAACTTGCTGGAAAAGACTACAGTTTCATAAGTCAGGTTCTCTTCAACTTCAACTTTCCCGTTGAGGGCACATTTATATAATAGGAAAACTTAAAAAAAAAAATCAGAATTTGTAAAAAAGTTTCATCTGTCTCGATAATAAGCCACTGCTTTGACAATATTTCCCCAAAAGCTGAAACGCTAAAGCGTTAAACCTTATAGTTTTGGTGCTTTTTAATTTTTAATTTTTTTTTTTTTTACCAAAATCTAACAAACTACAAAAATAGTTGACTATGTTAATAAAGGTGTAGAGCAAATATCTGAAACAAAGGTTTTGAAATCCTAAAATATCAGCTAAAGCTAGCAATCTTAAACTGTAGGGGTGCAACACACAGACACACCCTGCTAATTAGGGATAAGTAGACAAAGACAAAAACTAGAATTTCACTCACCACAACTGAAGTGTCTTTTCATAGTCCGTCCACACAGCGAGTACTATGTGCTTCATTTTTAAAAGCCGTCAACGTCAACACCACACACAAGGCAGAAAGTTCCAGGTGACTAACACAGGTGAGGCCTAGCCAGCCCTGGTTGGAGCAGCCTGGGCCACCCCCTAAGTCCAGCGTCCAGTAACCTCCTTAGAGCCATTATCAAGGGGAAAATTACCTGTAAAGGACAAAACAGTTTTTATAACATGCTGTGGACACACTTTGTGGTGTTGTAATATTGGGAAATATGGAGACTGATGTGCTTCTGGAGGCAGCCTCAAGTGGTTATT
Source organism: Bujurquina vittata (assembly GCA_015106715.1). Classification (NCBI taxonomy): domain Eukaryota; kingdom Metazoa; phylum Chordata; class Actinopteri; order Cichliformes; family Cichlidae; genus Bujurquina; species Bujurquina vittata. The sequence goes on from VUQK01017088.1 coordinate 15,033, forward strand.
AGAGGAACTGCAGAGTTAGTTCAGTAAATGGAGCTAACAAAATGCCGTCTGGTTGCAGCCACAAATATGTTTTATTTTACTGAGTAGCAGAAGTAAAGAACAATGCCTCACACATCATTTGTTTTAAATTCATCTTTGCAAGATAAAGGAGTTAGGGAATGGTAGCCAGTGGGCCAAAGCACTGTGAGGCAAATGAGTGGCAGTGAACCTTTCATCTATAATATTATTTAACATTATACAGTTGTATTTACGATGGTGCACTGAGGAGGACAGCACTGCTTTCCCCAGAAAAATGAAATCTAGGTTCCCCTGCCTCCCACATAACTTCTGTCCACTGTTGCATTGATATGACAGTTTAATTTTTGCTTGGGGCACAGGAGGGCCAGTCAGATTTATGGGGAGGACCAGGTTTTTATTTGCAGTAACCTCTGCAGCCGTCTATGGATGCAACCTATCCATAACTCAAACATCATTATTACGTTTGCAGATGATATGACCGTCATTGGACTCCTAACCAACAGCAAAAAGAATGCGTACAGGCAGGAGGTTTACAAGAAAAATCACCCAGACACACGCATGTACATCACCACAGAGAGCATCCTCGCAAAATGCATGACAGTCTGGTACAGCAGCAGCACCAAAGTGTGTGCGCCACGTGAGGTTCACATAACTGCAATTTTTGTCTTGAATCAAAGTTCTCAAATGCTTTATTGCAGTAGTAGAAAGAACAGCACGGATGTGTTCACCTGCTGAATGCCTCAAAAATGTAGTCTAAATTTAGGATTTATGTTTCCCTGGCTGATTCGTTTTCAAATTATTATTCTCCAACATGATCAGTTCTCCATTAGCATTTGAGGAGTACTACCCAGAAAAAGGAGGTGGACAGATTGCTTTTCACCACAGACAGCTGGAGGTCTGTGAAGGAAATGAGGCTATGTTTATAACACTAAAACCATCATCTTAATGACTCATTTAGTTTTATGTAAACTGCAGACAGAAATGAAGAAGGCACGTAACTTGCAGAATACATTTTCAAGGGCAACAGCTCCTTGAAAACAGAACAGCGGCTGAATCTCCTTGTAGAAACATCATCCCGGGAAACACCACAAAATACTAAAACAAAGTTGCCTGTTAACGTGGACAAAAATAATGAACAGGGTGGGGTCCAGGGGTCCCCAATCTTGTCTTATATGCCACAAATTAAAGCCCTGGAGGGGCAAAGCTGAAACAAATGACACAAACTGAGATTATAAAGGCAGGATGTACACGTCTCACCACATTTCACAATGCGTTCTATAACTGCTGTGATATCAATCTCTGATTTCCTGTCACTGTTATTCATCACAGGACCACACTCAGTAACCCTTTGAAGTCACCTGCCTGGGAAACACTGCGAGTGTAATGCAACCAGCAAAAAGAAGCAAACATTATACACCTCATAAAAGCAGTTTTTATTGCAGGACACAAATTTCTAATCTGATAACAAAGCTCTCCAAGAAGTCTTGCCTTTCTACGAGTGATAGTTTCTCAGATGTTACAGTCAGTGGATCACAAAATCATTTGTTTTTCCTTTTTTTGCCACCTGCTCGTCGGCTTTTGAAGATCAGGGAAGAGCCTTTATTTTCATTTAGCCTCCCAAAATAGGTGGATGATAGTACATTTGCAAAACAGAAAAGGAAAAAGACAACACGCGCAGTGAAAAGGAACAGATTTTGCTCACCTAAGATTTTCACTCAACACCATTTTGAACATAATTTCTTGTCATGGAGTGAAAAAACTGAATATAAAAAGCTGAAACTATCAGAAAATCTGTTTTTCATCTCATTTACTGGGGTGTTAAAGCACCTGTGAGCTTGTTTCTATCCAGAGCTGCATAAATATATTTTCTCTAATTATATAAATCCTAATATCTAAACAAAATATACATTTTTCTTCATCATTCCAATTACTTAACCTCTGAGGTCGTCTCTGTTACACATTCATTTCATTCTTTGGTCTCCACAGACTGTGCCGTGTCTCCTTCGTCCTCATGTGTCTCCATGTGTTTTTTTAGTTTGGCCTTAGATGTGAATGTCGTCATGCACTGCTCGCAGTACGGCTTCACCCGCTTCAAGCCGGAATGGCTGCGCTTGTGTCGTGCCAGCTCCGATGAGCTCTTGAACTTCAGTTCGCACGTGTCGCAGGGATATGGACGTTCCCCTGTGTGGATCCTCTGATGCAGCTGAGCCTCGCTGAGGGTGAGAAAGGACTTCTCACAGTGTGAACAGGGGAATGGCCTCTCTCCAGTGTGGATGAGGTTGTGTCTGGTGAGGGCGTATGGTTTGGTGAAGCCCTTCCCGCAGTAAGTGCAGGGGTAGGGGCGGGCACCGGTGTGGGAAAAGATGTGTTCTTGCTGAGTTTTCTTGCTCTTAAAGCGCTTGTCACACTGAGTGCAGGAGTACGGCCTGTCATCCACGTGTGACCTGTGATGTTTTGAAAGCTCACCTTGTGACAAAAAGCCTTTCCCACATTGTGAGCAAAGAAAGGGTTTCTCCCCAGTGTGCATCCTCTCATGTCTGGCCAACACGGACACCAGGGTGAATCTCTTAGGGCAGTGGGAGCACTGGAAAGGCCTCTCACCCGTGTGAACACGGAGGTGTTTGATGAGCATGAAACGGAGTGAGAACCGTTTACTACACTGGTTACACTGGTATGGACGCTCCCCAGTGTGAATGGACAGATGCCTCTTAACGTCAGACCTCCGAGTGTACGTCTTCTCACAATGTGGGCATTTAAACTGACGCTTCACTTGATGCATCTGCCGGTGCTGAGAGCGTGCGAGGAGGGTGTCGAAGCCTTCGCCGCACTGCTGGCAGATGTAACGTTTAGTGGTGACGTGGGACTTCCTGTGCTCCAGCAGCTCAGATGAAGTTGGGAAACTCTGGCTGCAGATAGAGCACATTTGAGGGAGCTGGCTCTCCTGCGAGTGAGACTTTTTATGGTGGACAGTCAGTGTCCTGAGGTTAGCAAAGGAGCTCCTGCATAGCTGGCAGGTGAAGGCGATGGCCACACCGTGATGTTTGCTCTCGTGCTTTGCAAGATCCCAGGAGTGCTGGAAGGTTCGGTCACACTGCGAGCAGTGAAATGGTCGTTCTCCTGTGTGAGTGAGCTGGTGTCTCCTGACATCTGATGTTCGGGTGAACGTCTTACCACACGTTTCGCATGTGAGCGACCTCTGTCGGCCATGAGACTGAGAAACATTCACTTCGCTTTCATTATTGGGCTGCTCTGCTTTTCTCTTTTCCAAGTTTCCTTTGGGGAAAAGTTTAATAGATGTAAATATTTCATCGGTGCTGGTGGGGGATGGTATAAATTTAGTTTCTGAGAGAGTCCTGTAGGCCTCTGCGCGAACACTCTGCATGTGGAAGTGTGGAGGACTGTTTTCATCAGAGTTATGGAAAGGACACTGCGAGCAGGTAAAGATGATAGATGTCATCTCGTCTGAATCTCCTGCATTAAAATAAAGGAATAGTTATGTCAGTGAATGTATTTTAGAGGTCCAACATTATTCTCTTCACATCTCATCACCTTTGTCAGATCCTTTGATGGCTATCACAGACGGGGCAGCTGATGCATCAGCAGTGCTCCTAGAGAAATCAAAACATTGTGGTTCAACGTTTAAAAAAAACTCTCTTTGGTTTTTCACATTTTTGGAAACAACTGTGTTATAAACAAAATAAAAAAGAAGAAAGTGTAACAGGAAACCATAAATGTTAAGTAAAAATACTACAAACTGCAAGTACATAAAAAGACCTAAAAAGTATTAATCTGTCATCTTCTTGCTCTGAGACACAGTTGTGGTCAGAAGTTTATATACAGTCATTATGGGCATAAATGTCAGTGTAATTTTGGACTTTCAAGTTCTCTGAACTGTTTTTTTTTTCCCAGGGTGGAATTATTTTACAGCATACATCTTTACTTACTTAAAAAAACAAAACAAAACAAGAATTGGTTGAAAAAACTTGAAGTTATTCAAGATTTTCTCTACTCCACACAGGGACAAAAGTATACATAGAGGCTCAACTATACACATATAGTGATTAACTACAACTGGTAGTTTCTCTGCACCAGCATAAAAAGGATTTGTTTGACAGCACTCATTGGATTGAGCAATACTCTGAACAATAGGAAAATTTAAGGAACTCAGTGGAGATCTAAGAAGGAGAATTGTGGAGTTACACAAGTTGGGAAGGTCTCTTGGATCCATTTCTAAACAGCTGCAGATTCCAAGATCATCAGTTCAAACGACTTTACATAACTACAAGTTATTCAGATGTGTCACCACTTTGCCAAGGTCTGGAAGACGACCCAAACTGTCACCCAACAACCCAGGAACCACCAAGGCTCAAGCCTTCCATGAACTCAAAACTGCTGGAGCACCAGCGTCACTGTCCACAGTGAAGCAAGTTTTATGTTAGCACTGGCTGAGACGGTGCTGACCAAGAAACAAGTGCCTATACCAACACTGACACCTTCAAGTTTGACTGAATTTTGTAGCTGCTCATAGGACAAGCCATCTTCTGGAGAAAAAGTTTTATGTTCAGACAAACCAGAGCTATCTGGCCACAATGATAATGTTTGGAGGAGTAAAGGTGAGGCTTTCAAACCTAAGAACACTGTACCAATTGTCATACATGGAGGTGGTAACATCATGGTCTGGGACTGTTTTGCTGCCAGTGGTACTGGGACACGGCACAAAGTGGATGGAATAATAAAGGAGGGCTACCTTCAACCTCACCTCAAATCAACAGCCGATGACTGAAAATTGGACACAATGGGGTGTTTCAACAGACAATGATCCCAAACACACATCAAAACTGGTTTTTGAATCCGGTCTTTAAGTCTGACGTCACTGGTGACGTTTCTGTCATTTCCGGGTCCAAATGGTTAGGGTTAGACGTTAACGTCTAACCACGTCGCCTGTTAAACATTAACAGGCGACAGTGAAGAACATAAAAGAAGGAACTGATAAGCATGCTACATGCTTGCATATTTCAATAACTGTGTCTGTGTATAAAAGTTGAACTAAGATAGAGAACGGTGTCAGACTTGTGTGAAGCTGCACTGACTGCATCAGGCAGCTCCGCCAATTCTGAACCAGATTAATAAACTGTTTGAAATGGCTTTATTAAATGTAATAATTGGACTCCTTATTCTGATTGTCTTGTGTCATTCCTGTTCGATGAAATGAACACGCAGAAACCTAAAGCCTTAAACAGCAACAAACTTATTATTTCAATTCCTTCACCAGCTAAGGCAATCTTAACTTGGAGGCATAAAAAATGACACCAGAAAATACGTGGATGTCTTTGTA
>VUQK01017089.1:0-15324 GCA_015106715.1 Bujurquina vittata
CTGCTGCCCTCTGGTTTGTATGTGTGTTTGCCAGATGTTTGTATCACATACAGAAATATATTTGCAATCATATTATGAGTAACAAAAGCTTTTATTGACAGTTAGAATGAGGTAATGCAGCAAGTCAATATTTGCAGTGTTGCCCTTCTTCTTCAGGACCTCTGCAATTCTCCCTGGCATGCTCTCAGTCAACTTCTGGACCAAATCCTGACTGATACCAGTCCATTCTTGCACAATCAATGCCTGCATTTTGTCAGCAGTAGCCTTTGTGGACATTGATATTTGTGTCATTCTCAAAACTTCTGGCCATGACTGTATATATATATCTGTGGCCATGGAAGTGGAGAATAGTTCAGCTTTTACAGCCTTTATTCCCCCTGGTCGGTACTTTCACAAGAGATCTCAATGTCATCTACAAACATCATTGTCCACAGAGACTCCTGCTTGACCTCATTAGTCAACCTGTCCATCACCATCACAAATAAGAAGGCACTCAGCCAGTCCCTGATGTAATCCCACCCCACCTTGAACCCATTTGTCACTCCTACTGCACACTTCACTACAGTCTCACTGTCCTCATCTCCTGCACCGGCCTCACATACTTCTCTGACCTGACTTCCTAGTGAATTACTACAGTTCCTCTCTTGGCACCGTATCACATGCTTTTTCTAGATACACAAAGACACAGTGCAACTCCTCCTGAGCTCCTCTATATTTCTCCATCAACACTCTCAAAGCAAACATCATATCCGTAGTGCTCTTTCTTGGCATGAAGCCATACTACTGCTCCCTTCTTAACATAGTTTAAACAACCTCATCTCTCTACAGTTACTACAGCTTGCACATTACCCTCGTTTTTGAAAAGACACCTTTTATGATGAAGATAATAATTAGGATTAAAACATTTAGAATGGCAGATTATGGATAAAAGAACCCTAGCCTGATTATGGTACATAGCACAAAGTTTATTTGCAGAAAGAATAGTTGTAGCAACCAAGTGGCTTTTTGTGCAATCAATACTGTGTACAAAATTCACTGAATGGATACTCTGATGGAAGATGAAGATGAGCTACAATAAAACTGTAGGTTCAGTAGTTTTGAAGATTGGTCTGCACTGATGAAAGCTGATGATTTGGCCTCTGCTTCTGTCTGTCTGTCTGTCTGTCTGTCCACCCCAGGCATGAAATCTATGAAATAAAATGTTATTTTTCTATAACGAGAAAAAAGAAACACACATAGGCTATTAATAGCAACAAATTTATATAATTCAATAAAGTTAGGTAGGTATTTAAATGCAAACTGTGGGAACAAAAACTACAAAAGCTGAGGTACCTCACCAGAAGCAGACTAATAGCATGCGCACATTTCATATTAATTAATGAAAAATGTTTAACAGTCTTAATAGGAGACAGTTCTGCTCATGACCAAGCTTCATAATGTGTTTATTTATGACTATGTTCCATATTTTTCTGTTAGTATTGTAATTTTTCCTACGTCTGACGCAGGTTTACCGCGGTAGTGTTTTCTATGACGAATACATTTAGGACACATGTCATAGGTAAACCAACCAATCAAATCGCTTTATGAGTGAAAAAAACCAAGCCCACTATACCCGCCTTGTGCGCAGACTCAGCCACAGAGGAAGAGTCAGAACTCGCGTCCCACAGAGGATTTCACAGCTTCTTAAAAAGGTAAAAAATGCCGGTCTTTTGTATCGTTTGAGGTGTCATTGATGGCCACAAGTTCAATTTAACGTTATCAGCATTCACTGTCTGTGGTAGAATGCAGAAGGCGAGTCTGTTTGGTTGCGGTTTACTTGTGTTTTTGTGGGAACCGGCAAAAGCTAGCTAATCCGGCTAACGTTATCAAGTAGTAGTTAGCTTGGCACCTTTTATGTAAACGCTAACGTCAGCTTTTGTTTCATTGAGCACCTTCGGGCCCCGCTCGGGTCACTTTGAAGGACCGCATTTACCCATTCAGCCTCTGAAAAGTCTCATTAGATTCGGCACAAAACAAGAAGAGTTCACAGGTTCACATCCAGATATTAGTGATGGTCGTCTGACTGGTCAGTAAACTTGTACTGCAGTGACGATGTTTTCTGGTAAACTGTAAAATTAGACTCCAGTGGACTGGTAATGGCCTGAGATGGTTCATATGGTAATGGCAGAACACGAGCACGGATGTGCTTTTGGACGCACTACTTGTTTGCTAGTACAGTCTACTTTCATGGGGAAATTTTAATATACTAATAAAGTTACTATCATGAGCCATTCCAGCTAAAATCACTGAACTCTGAGGATAATTCCCACCTGGTCCCATTAGAATGAGCTTAACATATCGTTAATTTTTTACCTGTAACGTTATTTTACTTAATGGAACCATGCAAAGTTACAGGCCCTCAGGTGACATGGGGATGGGTAGAAACTTGGTGCTTTTTAGTTTCCCTTATTTTCTTTGAGCTCTCATAACTTCTTGGATACATTAGCAGGCCATGTGAAATTTTCTGGCCTGAAAACAAATTTTAAACTCTGCAATCAGATCATTTTTACATCCACTACAAATGTCTGGTTATTGTTCAGCTAATGTTAAAGCTGAACCTAAAAATAGACGCCATTGTAGTACAGAGTTTAAGACGCCTGCCCCCCCTTCCTGCTTGCTTTCTCATGCCTCTGGCACAAAAACAACCTGAATGAGAAACAGTGACAGGTCATATGTCTTGTTATGTAATGTGTGATCGAGTTTTACATTAAAAATAGTTCTGGTGCTTACAAACATATTCAGGCCTAGTAGCATAAAAAGTATTAATCACTGCTGTTAGATATTGGCCTATTGTGCTAATTTCCTCACTGACTGTTGTATATATTTGGCTATGATTGTGATTCCTGATGATTCACAGCTTTCCGTTGCTTCCTTCTGTTCATGCATTGAATTTTGTTTGTGTTTCTGTGTGTCTTTATTTTCTTTGCATTAGCTCTTAGGAGCTCATCATCAACTGTAAAGCTGTATAAGTATCGGGTTGACGGGTCCGAAGGAAGTGGTGCGTCGTACGGGGAGCTGCCTGCTGAAATCGCCATGAGTTACAAACCCATTGCTCCTGCACCATCTGGTTCTAACCACACTCCACCAGGTACTCTAGGACCACCTTTAATGTTGTGCAATATTAGCATGTTGTCAGTTCTTTGTTAAAGATTTGCAGCACTTCACACCATGACCTTTAAAAAAGTTTGCACAACAGTGCTAAAATATTTCAGAAGCAAAGTTTCTTGTTGTTAGTTTGTGTTTTATGCTCAGCCATTAATGTGTTGTCTCTTCTCTTCTTCTGGCCAGGGTCTTCTGTGCCCTCTCCATCACTTCCATCATCGTCCAACTTCAGGCCAGCCTTCAGTGACTTTGGCCCACCTTCCATGGGCTTTGTTCAGGTACAAATTAGTCACTCTGATAGTTGCTTTAATAAAGAGTTGTTTTTGTGGTATGGAAATGTGAAATGATGAGTATTTTCACAACTTCTCCAAACATTATACAGCCTGTGAAAGTATCCCAAGGGTCCACCTACAGTGAGCTCCTGTCTGTCATTGAAGAGATGAGCCGTGAGATCAGGCCCACATACGCCGGGAGCAAGAGCGCTATGGAGAGGCTAAAGAGAGGTATATTATACTAGTCACAAACGCATATCAGTAGGAGGTAGATTATGATTATCATAATTAATTTTAAACTTTTGGGTGTTGAAGTGTGAAGTGGGTGCTCATTCTATACTTTTATGCTTTTATTATGCAAATGGAAGTACAGGAAGGGTGGTGAGTTCACCATCCTTCTAGTGAAGGCACATTTCACACAGGGCTTGTTCTGAAAATATTAATTTACTTGGTGCAGTAACAGTTTTCTTTTTTTTTAATTTAAAGGTAATTATCCTTTTTAATTTTAAAATGCTTGTCGCCAACAGCAGCTGAGGACTGATAGCCACAATAGCCACATTTTTAAGAAAATACGCCAGGTTGAAATAAAGCACAGTTATCCAATAAATCATGGTTTTAAAAGTGTGGGGCACAGAGCCCCTACAGTGGGTGTATGAACAACTATTGGGGGACTGAGTGAAGTTGTATAGAGACACACATACCTAGTCTTGTGAAAAACATTTTTTATCACACGTTGCTTCAGTTCTTTGAAGTTTGCAGGCATTGCAGACAGTATTTCTGTTGACTTCTGGACTTTGGCTGATTGCAACACCTTGATTCTTTTATTTTTCAGATGTTGTGAATTTGCTGGTGAGCTGCTATTATTGTCCTGTCACATGACCTAATTTGGGCCAAGCTTTAGCTGTCAGACAGATGGTCTGACTTTAGAATATTTTGGTATACAGAGCAGTTTATGGTTGACTCAAGGTGTCCAAGTCCTGTGACTGCAAAGCAAACCCAGATCCTGACTCCTCCACCACCATACTTAACAGTCAGTATGAGATGTTCATGCTGATATGCAGTTTTTGGTTTTTGTGGTGCTGTGCATTATGGCCAAGCATCTCCACTTGTCTGTCCAAAGGACATTGTTCCAGAAGTCGTCTTTTTTTTTTTTCTTATGCTAACCGATTCTTGTAGTCTGAGCTCTTGGGTTTTTTTGCACCTTTTTTGAGCATTATACTAGGGTGAATTTTCTGGGATGTCCACACCCGGTAAGATTGTGACATTGTATTAACACACAACTGAATGCTCCAGACTAGAAAACTGCTGAAATTTCTGCTTTTATAGAGGCGCTCACCCTTGCTGCTGATCAGCTAATCAAATGCCTATGATTAGCAGCATCTGGCTGCTAATTTCCCTTTTAGCTCATATGGAAGCTCAAATGGGTGCACTCAGTTTTTGCAAGCCAGCATGTGTGAACTGAAAAGGGGCAATCTAGACAAAGTCAAGCGATCCATTGCATTAAATTAACCCACCATTTTCTTGGTTAACGAGAGCTCTCTGTTTCAGCAGTAATGACTGCCTGTATTGTTTTTTTTTTTTGTATTCTGGGTAGTCACAGACTGACTTGGAACAAAATATTTTTGCCCCCCCCCCTTTTTTTTCTTTTTTTTTTGGGTTAAATTTACCTTTTGTTTGTGTTAAACAGGTATAATCCATGCGCGTGCATTGGTCAGGGAGTGTCTGGCAGAGACTGAGAGAAGTGCCCGCACATAACCTTTTGGACAAATCCCTTCACCTGGCACTCTTTCCCTGCTGAAGTCTGCCCTCATCGTGATCCCCACTGGATGTTTTGCAACTGTTTTTATTTTATTTTTTTTAATTCTTCCACTTTACACTGGCTTTTTATAGGTGCATTATGTCCCTTTGTGTCCATTCACAGCATTTTGCCACGCCCATTTTGGTAAAGACAAACTCTTTGCAGCCTGCAAAAGAAAATTTTATACCTATTTTGAAAGTGTGGGAAAACATTTTTAGGTCAAGCTGGGGATATTAAAGTGGATGGGAATGTTTATATTTGTTCAGTAATGGCAGTTGACCAAGAAAGTTGGCTTTTTTAATGATGTCCACACTGTACCAATGCTCCAGTGTTGATTTTGAACATCCAGTTTTCAACCAATGAGTATTTTGTTATTCTGTACATGTTGAATATCCTCTTGTTGCTTTCACCCGTGTTTTGTTTTCCATATTTTGTAAACACACATCAGACATTTCTCATTCCCAAGAACTCTGTACATCTCATGTCAGTTTGTTAGTATGAAAATTTTGTAAACCAGATTTTTGAAATTCGGTATGTATAAATTAAAAAAATAGCCAAAAAAAATTGTAAAATATTGTTTAGGTTTCTAAGATGTTACAGTAATTTTATCAAAGAAAAATGACATGACATCTTTCATGGAGTGTTTTTTTGTTTTCTTTAATTCATTTAACTGATGAAAAGGGTTGTCACTGTGCTTCAGAGCTGGGAAGTACAAGTGAGCAGTAGAATTAAGGGGTTGATTAAGTAGAATTTTCAGGTATTCGTACTTTGCTTGACTATTTTTTGGACAACTTTTTACTTTTACTCCCTACATTTTTACACAAATATCTACTTTCTACTTCTTACATTTTGAAAACAGGCTTGTTAAGAGACAATCGTTTTGGCTTACTTGTCCCTGGGGCTTATTGCATACAAAGACTTGAAAGAGGCAAACCCATATAATTTATGCATCATTTATAGCGCTGTACTCAGGGGTTAAAGTGAGCCAAAACAACGTTTTTGGTCTGTTAGTTACGGTCAGCATCTAGGTAGCACTACAGAAGAGGAGTGAAAATAAAGGGAGTGGCAAGTAATTTCAAATGCAGTGTTTTTAACAGCTCAACAAATATAGGTAAACAAACTGTTCGTGTGCAGTTTTTCACAGTGTGCCTGCGAGCTTGAGGTCCAGCTGCTGTATTTGCAGGGAGAGAAAAGACAGGTTCCCTCAGAGATAAAGATGTTAGAGGAGAGGTTATATTTAAAGGTAAGGACTGCTGAGTGACATCTGATAAAAGGGAAATTTAAAGCTTACATTTTTTAAATGGTGTTGGATCTTTATATGATGTGAAGTTTTTTCATATTGTGAGAGGTCCTACAAAACTGAGGTATACTAACGTGTTACTCAAAGGTTGCATGAAAATACTGCAGTTTAGTGCAGAATTCTTTTCCCCACATGGAGTCACTACAACTGATCTTAGCATCCCCCTAGCTGCTGAATCCCACTTCAACCCGATTGTACTTTCTGTTTAGGTGATGAGGCAGAGTCACCGTACTGTTTTGCTTTTACTTTGTTAAAAAAATAGTCTGAAGTACTGATTCAACTTTTTTCCTCAAGTATCTGTACTAAAGTACAGCATGTCTGTACTTTTTCCACCTCTGCTAACCTTGGAAGTAGTGTTTCAACATGTAGCACAATCTTTTTAGAAAATTACACTTAATTAGCAGCCTTAATCTATTTAATGCTTGAAACATTTAAAGTACAAAAACAAATTTTCAAGTGATGTTCTTTCACTCAAGCCTGCTGATAGGCCACATCCTGACTGTTTTAATTCAATCTTTAGAGGCCATATTTAATGAAACACAAAGCTAGGCATAAACACATTTATTTACAGTTACATAATCACAACCTCAGTAATGTCACTGCAGGCAGGCTTGGGCTCAATGACCCACAGAAAAAGCAAAGATTAGCTCTTTCTAAGCAAGTAAATGAGATACTGGTAGTTTATGCAGATTACATCTTCACATAAAAATAAAGGTATTATTTATTACATACATGAAATAAGTACACAGGAGAAAGCAAAAACAACGCAAGTGTTTTTATATGATTGTCACAAAGGTTACATTTCATGGCCCATCTATCGTGTAGTAATGGTGCTTCTGCTATGACCACAACAGAAAAGGTGCGAGGCAAAGATGTGAATGTGAGTACATGAAAGAAAAAAAAAGATTTTCTGGTCATTTCTGTCTGGAAATGGGGCCCCCCAAATTACAGATAAATTGATCATTAAATCAAAGGGAAAATGCTCCCTTAAGGAGTTGAATTAAAAAACATTAGTTCCTTTAAATTAAGCAACATTATGGACTAAACTGTAATGGCTCTGCCTTCTATTACAGTCCTTTAAAAACTGGGTTTTGACTTTAAACTCCAGATTTAATATAAAATGTTCTAATCCAAACCTTAATTTAACATTTAGAGGACTAAAGGCGCAATGCACATTTTGTTTGCGTGTTGTCCTGCAGCTGGGCGCTTGGCTTGGATGGATAAAAGCGAAACACAGAGCTCCAAATGTTTCTCCTCCATCTTGAAATTCACAGGCATCCTCTTGTGTCCAGCCCATCAGGACATTCAACCCTGCGAGAAGAAAAAGAACATAACACGCTTCATTAAAACACAGTATGATTGCTTAGATGTCTTAAATCTGCATCTGTGGGCCTGTGAAAATTGTGAGTGCAATTAGAAAAACAAACTGGACTTACTGTAGTGGCAGTGGCTGGTGGTGCATTGTACTTGAACAGGCCCTTGTAGCGACCCTTTTCCTCTTTCTCTTTGGAGCGGATCTTCTCCTCCATGGCTCTTAGCTCTTTGGCCACAGATGGTCCCAAAGAAGGATCCAGTTCCAAGACCTTTGCAAAGTCCGCCCGTGCCTCTGCCTCGTTCCACACAGCGGCGTGGGCTTTAGCCCGCTTGTAGAAGGCCTTTACATTGTCTGTTGGGAAGACGAAGAACAGCATTTTAACATCAACGATTCAAATCATAGTGGTATCATCTGGCTCATGATCCATCACAAGTACTGTAATGTATCATGTAGAGGGAAAGGTTTTCTTTTCACTGGTTAGCTATACTACACAAATGAATGACAATTAAAAGCCACTGAGAAGTCATGCAGGCTTGCCAACACCCGTTTCAGCTAAATCTGACCAAAGAGGAGGAGCAGTGATTCTTATGAAAATGGAAAAGTGCCCGTAAAATGACAAATATGACCTTAAGCCCAAGTTTGATGTAAATTCTCACTATTACTGTAGGAGGAGCAGCAATTCTTGCCGGCCACCTCACATCACATAAGCTCATCTTACCTTAAGCCAGGTGAGCAAAAAGAACAGTAGCATCCGAGATGATGAAACTAATATCCCTTTTCAGGTTATAACCCCAAACAACGGTGCAGCAAGTAGAGTACAGTCATGCACCAAGACATAATTTAGTTTCTGTATGTGTGAGGAAAATTTATGAAGCAATCGTCTGACAAAATACATAATAAAAATAACAAAATAATTATATATCAAAAAGTAACATGATTATGACGAGTATGCTTATATTGGTGATAAAACTCCCAAATGGTACCTTCTGACAACAAAATAATAGTATTTTTGCTATTTTACTAAGGAAATTTACAAAGAAAAGTGTTACAAGTCAAGTACGTAACACAGAGATTTACTCATTTCAGCTTGGGATCTTCATGGGTCCACTGAGCATGACCCAGGCTGATTTCTGGGTCTGTTTAATGTTTTGTGTAATATACTCGTGGATCAGACGTCAATATATAAGGATATGTACAATACTACAATTACTGCAAGCTATCTGTATAAAGCTTTATACATAGAACAAATCATTCACACTGATGGAAAAAATCCATCACAGTTGGATCCCGGAGATGATGTGAACATTTAAATGAAGATTGAGGTTGAAATGAATTTAACACTTGAAAATGGAACTAAATGTATTTTAAAGTAAGATTTTAAATGCAGATGCATACAGTTTGTGGTCTGCACATTTCATGTTAAAATTTGTTCACAGGCTAAGATTCACTCATTAAATGCTGTCAACATTTTGAAAGGTATGGTGTCTAGTATGAATGTCGACATATTTTCCACTGAAATCACCCAAATCAGTCTCAGTGGATCGACCCAGAACTGGATCCGTGCTCTAATGACTCAGCAAAGTGTGTCCTAGTCCAGTTGCACAGCAGGATGGATCTAAAATGGATAAAAATCATGGATCCAGACCAGATCAGGCCCAGATCCAGTTCAGTCTCTGGTCATTTCCCAGATCATCCCATCTGGATTTGTTCATAATGGCTTAATTTTTCCCTGACATGATCTGCATTCTTAAAATGGCTCATCCTCTCAAAACTCTACTGACCCATTTAAAATCTATAAAAGCTGAAACATTTCCTATGTTTGCCTTTTCCTGACAAACTTTACATTCACTGAAACCTTAGAAAGCTGCCCTGCAGTTTTTTTTCTCTCAGTTAAATGTACTGACCTCTCTTAATAACTCAGTAAAACATCTCTGGTAAGACTGACTGTAAGAGAGCCATCATCTATCAGTGAAGGCTGAAAGTAGAGCAAATCAGAAAAGATTAAAGCAGAGTTTTTCTGTAAATGTCATTAAGCATTTTTTATCCAGTAATGGCAGAAGTTCTCTATAAAAAGGTGAGATTGCTGCATTCCATCAGCAGATTACATTTTTATTAAATAATTATTCAAATGATGGAATGAGCATAAACTGTAACAAGAACAGCTTTTATTTAATTTAAAAAAAAAAAACCCTAACCTGAGGATAAATCTATCCCAGAGTCTGTTGCTATCTGCGTAACTAAGTTCCACAGCATCAGGAAACTCTGTCTCATCGGTTTTCCAGATTTTTATTTTTTCCCTGAAAGATTGCAACTGAATAATTACTCTTAAAAATCAAATGTAAAATTAGGATTCCAGCTTCATCTAATCATCTAAGTTGGGTAAATGACAGCAGACACTATTAAAAAATTCTAGATTTTATATCAATTTTTTTTCATTTTTGTCTAAATGTCTAAAATGACAGATTGGCCCAAGCTAATTAAAATGACTTTTTTTCATGATCAGCGCTTGACACGTGTTCAGATTTAACTGGATTAAAATCTACTCTTCATTTGTCATGGTAAGTCCTGGTATCTGAGCTCCATTGACGATGGCTTTCTTTCTCTAGTCACGCACGCGCTTATCTCAAGGCGGGCATACGCAGAGTTGATTAAACTAACCCTGATCAGCTGTTCTGGAATAGGAAAAAGAGTTGCCAATTTCAGAGTTAATCCACTCAGAGCTTATATTTAAACTTAGCGTTTGTCGCACATGCTTCCTGGAATAAGGCCCCAGGGACGACAGCAGCGTGTGTTAGCATCTGTGGCCACAAGGTTGGACCAAATCACTTGCATGATTCAGTGACCCGGCTCCAGAGCTAAAGCCAGATGTGTGACTTAACTTTGATGCTAAGGCTTATAGTCGAGGCATTGACTATTATAGTTCAAAGGAGCAAATGATCAAAATTTTGCAGGTCTGTGACAGATGGGGCAAAGCGGACTCTAAACCAGTCACATCTGTAAACAAAAAACAAAACTGAGTGGATTTCAGTCATCAAGAGTAGAATTACAAGATGTATTATACCAACTTTTTTGACCAAGATTCTGAATTATGCATCACAGAAAGGCACAGGGAAAAAAGCAACAAATGCTGAATTAAGTAAGATTCTACTAGCAGTTAAATTGTGCAAACTACTTAAGTACCAAATGGACTGTAACTAAAGTCAGGCAGCCTTACTCTCATATTTGAAGACCAGGGACGTGCAGTGTTCGATGACCTCGTAATATTGGCCCAGGAGTAACAGGCACTGACAGTAGTTGAGAAGCAGTGGTGTGATCATCTGGTCCAACTTCAACCAATTTTCATCTCCAGGATGCTCCTAAATAAAGAAACAGAATAATTCACCGTATGGCAAACTGATTGTTCATACAGGAGCCACACCTTAACCTGCTTTTTAAGACATATTCAAGAAAAGAAATATATGACAACAATGTATCTATGATTAGTAATGAGAAATGCATGACTGTCCCCTAACCTTCATCTGCAGGTTTTTGAGGCAGGCGATGCCATTGTAGTATTTCTCTTTTGCATCACTAATTTGGCCTTGTTTGAAGAGCTTGTTGCCCTCCTCGTGGATCTGAGGCACAAAAATGAGTTTTTCTTCATCAGTCATAGCCCAAACATCCAGCTGGAACGACCCGGGAGGAAAGACCTGGGCAGGCAGAGAGACGTGATCAGAGGCAGCTGCAGGAAAACAACTGTATTTGTTCGTGATCACACATTATGATTTCTACATTTTAACTTTTTACTTAGCAAACCCAAGGATGAAATGTAATGAATGCATTTATTAATGTACAAATTTGAAATTCATATATTTTACTAGTACTTTCTACATATGAAAAGCTTTGGACAGCTTGTTGGAGAAAACAAGCAGTGTAAAAATGTCACTTTGGACTAATGACTTTCTACATGTTTGCTCAATCAATAAAGCAAAAAACAGAATGTATGAAAACTCAAGTACTGTGTTGGTGCTTTTATTGCAACTCATCTTTGCACCACCGATGATGTTAAACTGTGGTTTTTCTCCTGACTGCTCACCTCCAGCAGCTCGATGGTGAAGGCAAGTGGCTGTGGATTAGCCTGAAGATGATCCAGGTCTTTGTGGCCCACAGAGTGGTGTGAATGGATCTGAGCAATGCCACAACAATGCCTCTGCCCTTCCAGAGGGTCCTTACCAACACTGATGTTTCTTAAGGACTGGGATACAAGCGGGTAGATTGCTGTGTGCTGAAAAATGAGACAGAGGCCCAGATCAACCCTGAGGCAGAATAAAATGTTTATCCTCTCAATTCCAGTATAAACAGCGCACTAACCTTGGTATCACAGATAAATTCTGCAATTTCTCCTTTTTTCATAGTGATGATCAGTCTTTCCCACACAGCGAGTTTAAATTTCTTGCCCAGGATGAGCTCCATGGGCTTGCAGCGGCCCCCCATGGTTCTGGAGTCATCAAGCACATTGCCATCACACAGGCTGGTGCGGTAGTGAAAGATAACCTGATCATAAAAAGGGTACGAGTGAGTTAAAAACAACGATTACAGACGTGTTTTCACCAGAAAGGAGAATTACCTCTATAACAGATCTGTGTTGTACTATGCTGTGACCGCTTACAATGAGAAATTGACTGACGTAACAGCTCGACCAATCAGAATTCACAAACATGGAGCCGTCCTGTTTCCGGCTCAATTCTCCGTCAGATGAAATAGAACAAGAAAAAAAAACTGAACCAGGCCTAAAATGATCCCAATCCCGTCCAATACTCCATCACTTTAACTTGACAGAACTTCCCATTTTATCGGTACTGTGTGTAAACAAAAGCTTCTTGTGCAACAAATTTAGTCTGACTGACTCGAGTATGTTAACAAAGGTATAAACGCCGATAGCATTAGCTAATGTCTCTCGTCGCGTTAATCTGAATAAAGGGCATACTGTACGCAGTCACCGGCTGGCATCTTTCTTACCTTGGTTCCATTGGGGTAGGTCGATAACTCTCCTTTACCAGGACTGACCAATTTCTTTTTTATTCCCTCTTCGAGAAGCTTGCGAGCCTCTTCCTCCATCCTTGGCCGAGTCTCAGTTCACGAGAAATGGCGAACTTTCCCGACTCCGGTCGTTTCGTAAACACGTCATTAGGGGCGTCATCTAGCTCGAGCTTTTTCATTTTTATTTAAAATAAACTGGTATAACATACTTGTTTTAAATTGTAAAAAACAAACAACTAAATAAACAGATAAAATATTATCCGTCTGCCTTTTATATTCATTGATATTACGTTCGTAATAATAACTATCCAGACGATGGCGCTCTCGAACATGTGATTAATCAAAATATGCAACGTATGTGTCGTTTTTTTTTAAATCACAATCACAATCTTTTAAAACCCTTTCTTAAGTTTTTTAACTTTCTGTTAAATTGAATTCCTCATATATAGCACAGTCCTTGTACCTGACGATTTTCAGAAGAATGTTTTTTTTTGTTTGTTTCCTAAGTAATTTAATACTGACCCGATGGGCTCCTTCAGTCATTAAAAGGGCCCTAGCTCAAGGGTGCAGACAGCATAGCAAAGAACCCATTTTGAATTATATTTTCAGACACTTTGTTTCTTGCAGCCTGTCACAAAAGCATTTGTTCATTTGTTCAAATTTCTTTAGCAGAATCTAAGAAAAATAAAAACAGTAATACAGTCTAATAGTATTTTTTGCACCAAATGAGGTGATTCCAAAAGAGCTATTAGCTCAAAAGTGAATGTTGTGCAGTGTGTGCAATTTTGGTAGACTGGGCAGGTGGAAAACCAATGAAAGGAGCAGGCCTAAAACTGTCTACAGCAGATACACAGTATTTGAAAGTCATGACTGAAAGTTGAAAAACGAGCTGATACAGGACTAAAGATGCACCTGGCCCTTCAGCCCATTCATCTACTGTTCACTGAAGCCTCATCAGAAATGGTCTCAGTGGAAGGGTGGCTGTCAAGAAGCCATTATTATGGAAGGGAAACAGGGGGGAAAAGGCTGAGGTATTCCAAATTACACAAGAACTGGACCAAAAATCAGTGGCAACAGGTCTGATGGAGTGATTAATCTGAAGTTGAAATTTTTGGTGCCGATTGTCGTCAATAGGTCAGGAGAGAGATACAACAGTGAGTGTGTACAGCCATCTGTTAAGCATGGTGAAGACTCTCATGATCTGGGGCTACATTTCAACCCATGGTGTTGGAGAACTTGTCAAAATGGATAGAATTATAAACACAGAAATGTATCATCAGATTTTCATCAGGCTGTGTTGAAGAATAAATGTGGTCACACCAAATATTAATTTTCAAGCTTGTTAGAATTGTTAAAACTGTTTTTACCTCATATACAGTATGCTGTATGTCTGTGCTTTAACGTTTTAACAGATTGCTGCACCTATAAAGAAATGAGGTTAGCTTGAAAGTAAAGCATGTGTGTCACATGTGTATGATCGACACATCTATCTGATACAAACACACACGTTATTTTTCCTCCTCTGTGTGACTGTGAAAGTCTGTAACTGATTGATTCCTGTTGGCCGCAGGCACAGGGACCTTATTGTTTTCGTGAAATACCACTATTTTTTCTCATCATAATGGGTCTACAGTTAGTTGCTTCATACTGAGCGATCATCACTCTTCAGAAAAAAACCCCATCATTTTTAAGAAAGCACTATTTCAGTCCAGACCTGCAGATATCAGCCCAGTCTGACAGGAAAGCAGCAGAATCTGAGCATCCTTCAGTGGTATTATTATTCTTACTATTTTTTTTTAACTGGGCTCATCAGGGACTTGGATATCTAGAAGCAGCTGTGCTCCAAAGTTTCTGTTTATTGGGTCCAGTTAAATCCACCCTGAAACTTCAAGTGTTTTTTTTTCCATCCATCCATTTGCTTCTACTTATCCTGTTTAGGGTCGCAGGGGGGCTGGAGCCTATCCCAGCTGTCACAGGGCGAGAGGCAGGGTACACCATGGACAGGTCGTCAGCCTGTCGCAGGGCCAACACAGAAAGACAGACAACCATTCACACTCACATTCATACCTATGGGCAATTTAGTGTAGCCAGTTAACCTAACCCTAATACAATAATGTCTTTGGACTGTGGGAGGAAACCCAGGGAAAACATGCAAACTCCACAGAGAGAGAGAGAGAGAGAGAAAGGCCCAGGCCAAGGTGGAATCGAACCCAGGCCTTCCAGATGGGTGGCTGTAGCTCAGGAGGTAGAGCAGGTCACCCACTGATCGGAAGGTCAGTGGTTTGATTCCTGGCTACTCCAGGCTACATGCCAATGTATCCTTGGGCAAGATACTTAACCCCAAGTTGCTCTCCGACGCTAGCGTTGGAGTATGAATGTGTGTGAATGTTAGCTAATTAAAAAGCACTTAGCTTACTTACACATGGAAGTGCTTGTATGAATGTGTGTGAATGTAAACGTGCTGTATAAGTGCTTTGAG
>VUQK01017091.1:5624-17898 GCA_015106715.1 Bujurquina vittata
TGTTTTTTTTGAAGTTTTTTTTTTTTTTTTTTACACTCTCAATTATTATTTTTCTAATAGTTGCACTGTGAAACCACAAGGGGGTAGCAAAAATCGCTTCAGCTTCTGGATATTATCTAACAAATGAAAAATTACTTCATTTCTTGATTAATCAAGCAATCCTTTGTGCATAAACGCCCAAGCGGATTGAACTTGAACATATTTTTGAAGCTAAAACTGTAAAACACATTTATAGGAGAAGTTAAAACCAGCAGTTTATCAAAGAACCAAGAACTAAAACAGATCAGACTACTTTGACTCTAATATTTGTAATAGTTTTATATCTCTTTTATTTTTCCTTCTGGTGATTCTTCATTTATTGTCTCTTCTTAGTCTCTTTGTGGCTGCACAAATTTAGACAAAATGTATGAAATGTTCCACAGTTTGTCAGTAGGTGGAGGCAGAAGTCTGTGGTGGTGCATTAAGTGACAAGAGTGTGTCTTTTTTGTTTTTTTCTGTGTGTGTGTGTGTGTGTGTGTGTGTGTTCAGGCAGTGACTGAAGGCGTGGGTCTGCCTTTGGCGGTGCAGTGTGTTGCCCTGCCGTGGCAGGATGAGCTCTGCCTGCGCTTCATGAAGGAAGTGGAACAACTGGTCAGACAGAAGAAGAAGTAAAGCTTTCTTTCTCAGTCTCTTTCTCAGAGGCTGCAGGCTTCAGGTGTCCTTCATATTTTCTGTATGGTGGCACAAGAACGTGCTAGATTCTTCTAAGAAAATTGAAACCGCGTCATTATTAGGCAAATGTGCACAAACTGTTGAAAACTGGGATTCAATGTGCGCAGAGAGTAACATTGCTCTTCTGACATCATGGTACAAAAACTGATAGCTTTTTTTCTTTGAAATATGAATTCAATGACAAAGACGCTGATTTTTCACAGAGAAAACATCATAATTTACCACAGTCACAATGTTAAAATCTTTTTTTTCTAAACACTGTTAAACTAACTCACTTTTCTCTCACCTGTACATCTGTCATCAGTTGTGAACATAGGCTATATTTAGATTGTGACAGATTTCATGTTTTCTTTTACTCAAACTGTTATGTTGAATTGTCAATTTTTAATAAATGACCTTCATGTAAAGAAGCATGCATATTTACGTACCCAGCTACCATGACGGTGCGAAGCATCTTTCTTTACCTTTTCCCCTCTCCACCTCTGCCTTTCTATCACTGTCCCACAGATGAGCGCAGATCATTTTCATTCATATTGTGAGTGATTGTTACACTGATGCCATAACAGGAAAAGGAAAAGAGATAAAGGAGACTAATGACACATGGCGTCTCAGTCTACAAGGCCAGTGCACCATGTTGTCATATTGTGATTACCCTGTGCTATTGTAAATATGTGTTTCTGTTGGGCTTACATAAATTTACATATGTTTTAAAACTCTCCTGGGATGGGAAACCATTAGGGACAACGTTAGTGTTTTCCATTACAGGCACCCACGTTTTCAGCGCTGTTTCACAGAATGGAAATGGCCATGCGCATGCAGCAGAGGAAGGAGGGCACATTAGGTGAGGAGGAGAGCTGGAATTGAGAGGTTGTTCTTAGCATTATCTGAGGCACATAGAGAGAGTGTGTGGCTCTTGCTGTGCTACTCAGTCAGGGAGCATTAAGCTTTAAGAGGCAGTGAAGAGTCTCAGGTCTTCAGAGGGAACTTGACATTGTTCATAAATCCCTCAGGATCTGAGACAGAAGTTATGGCACACACACACACACGCACACACACACGCACACACACACACGCACACACACACGCACACGCACACACACACACACACACACACACACTCCAGGCTTCAAATTGGCCTATTAAATATATTTGCAATATTTAAAATATATTTAAATATCTATTTGGTCCATCAATAATTATTTCTTTAAATCACATGATTGGAGAGTCACGAGTATTTGTTAGTCTGCCAAATATAGCAGTAAGTATAGTTTTTGTTTCAGATCTTTTTCATTTTTATTACAAAAAAA
The DNA here is from genome assembly GCA_015106715.1 of Bujurquina vittata. Taxonomy (NCBI): domain Eukaryota; kingdom Metazoa; phylum Chordata; class Actinopteri; order Cichliformes; family Cichlidae; genus Bujurquina; species Bujurquina vittata. The sequence goes on from VUQK01017091.1 coordinate 7,643, forward strand.
TCCAAACCTTTTCACTTTGTTTTTTAATTTTAACACTAAGTTGTATAGCAAAGATAAATTCTTCTGTAAACTGTACTGTGTTATGCTTTAAGTCTTAAAGCATAACGTGAAGACTTGAACTTATTGGCAACTTTCTGAAAAGTATGGCACGTAAAAATTTGTCATTTTCAGCTGATGCAAGGAATTACCATTTTAATTTCTCTTGATTAATATAAGCACTTCTGGATAAATGTGAGGGAAAATCTATGGCAGCAAAAGATCTGGTGACTGGATGCCATTTGAGTACAGTGAATACAGGGAATTCATTGTCATGTTCAAGAAACAAGTTTGAAATGATTTGAGCGTTATGACACAGCGAGTTATTTTGTTGGAAATGGTCATCAGAACATGGCTACTATGTTCATAAAAAGCTGAATATGCTCAGTAACAATTGTCAGGTAGGCTGTGGCATATAAACAATACTCAGTTGGTACAAAGGGGCCCAAAGCGTGCCAAGAAAATATCTCCCACACCTTTACACCTCCGCCACCAGCTGGAAGCACTAATACAAGGCAGGATGGGTCCATGCTTTCATGCCGTTTACACCAAAGTCTGACTCTACCATCTTGAATGTTGCAGCAGAAATCAAGAATCGTCAGCCTTAACATTTTTTCAGTCTTCTGTAGTCCAGTGAGCGTATGGTGAGCATGTTGATTTGTGGTCTGTTTCCTGTTCTTGACTGACAGGAGTGGTGGTGTTCTGCTGCTGCTGTAGCCCATCTGCTTCAAGGTTCAGCATGTTGTGCATTCTCAGATGCTCCTCTGCACACCTTGGTTGTAACAAAGACCGAAATACAGTGCCTCTACCCACCAAACAACTCTACACTTCAAGTTTTCAGATTTTTTTTCTATTTATAATTGTTTTTTAAGGAATTACTGACTCTATCTCTCAAAAATGAAAAACACCTGTAATAATCCACTTCATAATACCTAAAAAAACAGGAAATTATATTTGGACTTTTGGTCCCAATGACAGCTATAAAAATAGGTTAAACAGCAAGAAATTACAATAAGAATTTTGTCAATTATGGGCAGTTATGCACCATTTTTGTGAATTATTTTGACTACCAATTTTAAAGCCTTGGGGTACTTCAAATTTTTATGATATAATACAGTATTTATTTTCTTTGGAGAATGCAACAATTATTTTTTCAACTTTGATTATTGTGGGTGTGTCATGTGGTTTCAAGTGTTTGCTGGGCTGAGAACCAGGCCAAGGTTTAGCTAGAAAGGGGCCAAGACTCCTGTAGTGATTACTCACATCTGGCCAGCATTCATCATAAGGTGTGAGGGACTAAGCTGGTTAAGCATGAGGACACAGTAGTAGTTCTGAAAAAGGTGGGTTCTATTTAGCCAAATAAAGTCAAATTATAATTCTGGGCCCATTAAAAGAGGTCAGATGAACAGAACTCGCATCATGATGATCGGACCAGTCTGACACACAAGAGGAAACAAACACTAACATTATTTTCTAACAAGGAAAAACAAAAACAGATAGTGAAGCATGCCAAATAAATATGGATATATATATATTATCACATAGGTTTGCATATGTACAGTGTGTATGAAAACTAATATACAGTAAAGCAGATATGTTGTTTAAAGTGTTGGTGCATGGGCTTTCTGACTTCATAGCTGTGCGCAGCCATTGCATAAGGGTCACGTTTGATGTGCTGAAAATGAAAGCATTACTGGAACTGGGTGGTGCGCAGAAGACAAAAATGAATTCGGAGCATATGGGTGAGGACATGCAGTTATATTTTACAGTAATAAAGTATGGAGCAAAGAGCAGCAGGAACACAAAAATACAATAGAACAGAATCTAAAAAGCTGACCGTGGTAAAACTTATATCTGTGTCACGCAATACTTTAAATAATTTCTTGTGCTAACAAACTGTTGGAGTTTGCATAGATTTGTAGTTTGCATGAGCTGTAAAATTACAGTTTAATCCTGGTAAATTTTCCAAGTAGGACTTTACTGTAATTTAACATGGGAATTTCTTACACTTTTGAAGATTTCTTGCAGTTGTACAGTCTGCGTGAATTATGCACAGCTGCTTTCTAAATTTAAAGATGGCGTGAATTAACTGATGCATGATTCTAAAGCTGTTCAACAAAGTGAAAGAAAGAAGGTTTGGTTTTTTTTTTCCATTTCTTTCCTCAGCATTAGCCAGAGTCCAAATGCAGATTTGAGATATTGTATCTTAGTTTGTAAATCTGTTACACTGAAGGAGATGGAGCTGAACTCCTGTGAGCTCCAACCAGGTAGCTCAAGCATGCATTTTATATTTGGGAGTGTGAAGGGTGCATATAAACTCGTATACACCAGCATCACAAACAGTATATAAGCTACTTCTGTTTGCACATCATATTTTTTGCACTATCACTTCAAAGACTTTATATGTTACCACCTTCTACATTCTTTAGCTCTTTTTATTTATACTGTACAAATTCAGATTTAGATTTATGTTTACACCGTTGCGTCTCAAGTCTGAGAGTAACACAATTTCAATCCACTGTATGTTCTGCTCATATGTGGTATTGACAATAAAGACACTTTGACTTTGAAAGCAGCTAGTGTTTTTCATTTAAACCAAGCAACAAAAGTCTATGCATTCAATCATCATAGTCAGAAAAATGAATATCCTAATGTTTTTATGATGGTATAAATGATACTGAATATAGCACCAAAACTTGGAAAAGAAAGTAAATGAAAGAGAGAGACCCCGTTATAATCATATAGTAGAAGCATCCAGCGGTTCTCACCGTCAAGACAGTCCCTGGTGTTATTCTCATGTAACGTCTCATTGATAAGAGCAGCAAACACCTCATTTACAGGAACCTTAGGCTGTAAGATCAGGTACTTTAAAAGCCATCCAAATACATTCAGACCCTGCCTGTGTGCCAGCAAATAAAACACCTTGATATCGCCACAACTAAACTAGGATGATTCTGTCTTAATGTCCCATTTCAGGGACCAAGGAGCCCATAGTCTTTATGGCTTCACAGAATTGCAGAAAGTAATGTTTGACACAGCAGGAGTTCTCCCTTTCAGATGATCAAAGTGACAAGTTCATCCTGCAACCAGAGCCACTTACAGGCAACATCAAGAAGCAGCAAGATTGGCAGCTTTTAGGTCCTTGGTCCATTTCATCAGCCATTACTACCAGCAGTGGCGGCATGCTGTGGCGGACTAGTGGGAGGAGGGGAAGGCAGATTAACAGACAGCTGATACAGGTGTATAGGCGGTATCAAACAGCAGCTCTGTCAATACCGCAGGCTCCAGAATTCTTCAGATGGGGCTGCAAAGTATGCCCACTGATTTCACTATGACAGGATTAACTGGGAGCTTCATATGATTTTCTCAGATTCTGTGACTCAACAATTCAGTGATCCACATTCTATCGGCTTTAAAGGCCCCTATCCCAAGTTTCAAAAGCTTACCCTTCGGACAACGAACACTGTTTTTCTCCCAATGGTTCCGCTTTCCCTTTTTTTTTGCTGCATTCAGTTGTTCATCAACCCCCGCATCCTTGCCAACTCTCCCATACTCCTTTCTCTGCACATCTGCTAGGTTTGGGTTTTCCTTTCTTCCCTCCAGCTGCCTTGCTTGGCCCAAGGCCCTTATAGCCAAATTGGTTTACATTGGAGAGATAAATGCTCTGCAAATGCGCTTAAACACGTACAGTAAAAAATGCAGACAGTGCGTGTCAGGATTATCACCCAAGTCAGGGGGAGAAAGGAGAGCGTCTCTGTAGCACAAAGCTGGGGAGCCAGAGTGAAGCCTGCAGATAGAGTCCGTCTCATCCACTTCTCAGGAGAAAGAGTGGAGGATTTAGCATTTGCATGCTAGTCTGTAATTCCTGGCATTATATAACTTGTCGCCAACAATCAAACTCCTGTGGTATTGTGAAAGTATTGTTTCACATGGGTGAGCAAAGTGTGGAGTTACACTTTGGGGGAAGGTGCTGGTGGCAGTTGGTCTGAGATGTATGCCAGAGACCACCCTGTAATCCCAGTTAGAGCAGCTATTCTGCAGCACAGCCTCAGGCCCAGCTAGAGAATGTGGACTTCAAAATCCTCAAAATATGCAGCTTAGTGTATAAATGACTTACTTCAATGTGTGATATGTTCAAAGTGCAATTTAAAGATATTTTACCAGAGATCAAGAATTGGGAATTTACACATTTGCACATCACACTTATGCAGCTCCCCCCTGTCTGAGCGGGCACTGTCTGCATGTGTAAATAAGTCACATTGTAGAAGTTCTCCTCACTCTCAGACTGTGGCATGGATACTGTGACAGTACAGGTTGCTGCAGAAGGATCTAAAAGAAGAAAACAGAAGCTCCATTTGTTGGTTCTTACTTTGAACGTTTACAGTTTATGTATATTGGTGATGATGCAACAACATGAAACTTCACTTTTTCTGCAATGTGGTGTAAGTATTGACATGTGCAGAGTTTGAACATGCGAATATTGATGGTAAATGTGGCAAAAGCGTGCCTTCTCTTTACAGGGGATAGATTTGTTTTTGTGCCCGGTCCTGGACAGTAATTCATGTGTTATTCTGTGCTTCCAACCATTTTGACTCTGCCTGTCCGTCTGTGGCCCTAGCTCATTTGTTCTTACTTAATGATAAGACCCTAAACTACACTTTTATATTCAATCATTTTCTCAAACTGCGTGCTTGTATACAAGGTTGTGGCACTTGTTCAAGATCAGTTTAATATATGTTTACTACGGATAAGTATCTCAAGAATCATCTTGTAAAACCAGGGTACCTGGAAGGTCTTAAATGCATTGTAGAATAAATCACAAGGTAATCAGTTTTCATCCTATTTTTTTTTGTCCTTGAACAGATAAGTGTGTGTATTGTTACAATTTACCCTTTTGTTGTGACTTGTATGTAGTGCTGGGAAGGTAACCATGGAAATATAATATTTTTCAAATGAACGCTTACTCTGAAAAAGTCAAACGTCATGTAAGCCTGTTAATTAGTTCACTAAAATAATATTTGATTACTTTTCTAATAGATGCATTAAAGCAGTCTGTGGGTTTTTATCATACATTATATGCGCATATGTAGCAAATGGACACTTCTTCAGTACATCCATGCATCTTCTCATTGGTCTTCTTTTCCTCATGCCTGACAGCATCACTATAATGATCCCTCCTGTGCATGTTCAAACCAGAGCTGTTCCTCTGATATCCTCATTTCTAATTCTTTCTGCTAGTCAATCCCAACAGAAATCTACACAGTCAAATAACTGAGTTCCTCCCAACAACTGAGTTCATGGTGAGTTCTGGTGTACATCAGGCAGCTACAAGGGTGAGGGGACCCTGCTGTAAACAAGCCAACATCAGCTCATCACCTTTACTCCCCAAGTGGCAGGAGGATCCAAACTACAAGTGTTGTCAAGCCTGCTCCAGTGACTGTGATGGTGATGAGGCTGAGGAAGATGGGGCTCCTACTGTACATGAGGACTGCAAAACAGAGGTGAGAAGATTCCCTTTCTAGGCCTTAAAAGCCATATTTTTTTGTGATGCCACACACTTGCGCTGGTATGACTGCAAAGTTTCCTTTCAATTTAATTCTGCATTGGAATATCTTAAAAAGTTATAAATTTAACTTGAAGAACCCTTGGACACACCCTGTAAGACAAAAAACAGGGTCTTACAGAAAGCCTGCAAGTGTAAATGAGACATGATGCTATGCCATCACAAGGTGAAAGAGGCTTCACTTGTAAAGGCAGGCAGGGCTTATACAAAGTGGGGCTTGAAGAAACAGCTTTCTTCCTTCCTTCCCACCTGCTGCTGCTGCCGTCCCCTGGGGGACATGAAACTGCTGTCCCTGTCTGCTAGCATCAGTGTAAAAACCCTCCGCACGCTCTTCTATTTGGATTTGGATGTAAAACTCCCAAGAAAGACCAAGACCACCCCCCCCCCCTTACCCAGCCTTCCACTCCCAAAATAAGCCCTTTTTCTCATCCCCCTGACCTACCCCTCCCTCCAAATCAATGCAGTCCTCCCAGACCTCCCAACACAAAGCCCTTAGAGCAAACCCAGCACAGAAATCATAGCACACCATTCAATCATTGTTTTTTCCCCTCTCTCACCCCTTTTATGGTCCCACTAAAGGTTTTAACCGGGCAGAGAAGGAGGGCTGTCACTGAGGAAACCTTAGCCCATTGATGAAGTGACAGGAGCTGCCAGAATATGATCCTAATCCTGTTTCCAGCATTCTTTTAGCCTGCTGGCATCGCAATTCCTCCACACATTCTCTGAGCTGTCAACTAGGAAAATCCCTCTAATAGCGCATTGCCCAGATACACATCAAAGAGCTCCTGGAAACCTTCAGCGGCTTAGCTGCCATAGACACACTAACACACACAAACACACCATTCCCAATAAACTTACACCCATATGGTCTTCAGGAACACACAGATCCCAGATGTTCACGGCAAATTGACCACATATTTAAAGATTATGCAGCCAAGGCTATTGGAATAAATGATCTTTGTGCCCCAGAAATTATTTTTACTTGCTGTAACCTGCCTTGTTTAAAAACAGCCACCTACCTTTTGTTAATCAGAAAGTGATATAAACTTTATGGTCATGGAGTTATGGAGCAAGACAGAAGGAGGGAAAAACAGGTGTCTGAACTTTGCTGACTCTAAAAACCCTTTTAGCTCTATTTTATCTCATTCTATTATTACTTAATCCATCGATATTCCAACCAAAGGTAATCTTCTTATAGCGAAGCATTCTGTTTCAGTGCAGCCAAACCTCTGCTGACAGGGTGGGGGAAGAGCGGAGCAGCGAAAGGGTGGGTGGATGGTGGATTTGGAGACTCTTTAGAGTCTGACACTGTGCTTCAGTCATTTCATTTGGGATTAAATCTTCTGCACTGGGTGAACAAGTGGCAGGTTCTCCCCTATCTGGTGTGTAAACCTTGCCGTCGAGGATGGCGGACCCCCTGTGTCTAAATTATTTATGGATCATTGAGGAGTCTTCAGTGAAATATGGGAACCAAAATTAAATTTTCACCATAAAGCAGTGCAGGAAATGTGTGTGAAATTTCAAACTGTTCATCGTGAACTAGTTTTATGGCGATGAGATGAGCTCTGCTGTGCACAATCTAATCTAATCCTATCCTTGTTTTGTTGCCAACTTCCTCTCGTTATAGAAACTTTAGAAAAAAAATGCAAGATCTATGAGAGGGCATGTTTGTTGAATATCCTGATTACATGGTAAATGGCATGTCTGGTCTTCTTTGGATTCCCCTTTTAACTAACAAGGTTAAAAATATTATAAAAACAAGACTTCAGTTTATCCCATGATAACTAAAGATAGCAATTCTTGTTTGGTCACATATTTCATGAACAGATGGTTATTTTTTCCCCATGCCGTGATTTCTCAATGAATCCTTAAATCATTTCCGACTTTGATTTGTAAAGTGTTAAAAAAAAAAGTACAGGCAAACATGTTCATGCTGTGAACATAAGTCACTCTTATGTTTGATTTATTCCCTTGCATTGAACAGATAAATTACTCACATTTAAAATGAATGAGAAATACATGTTTTCAATGTACAGTCATATAATACACAGAGAACTGGCCAGCGCATTTTCCTGCAGAAGCCACTGGCTCAGGAAAAGTGGTTCAGTCTGACAAAAATATATGTTGGCGGGACTAAATTTTTTTTAACTGTGCCTCATCTGCAGATTCTCCCCTTACTTCATTTATTTTGTTAGGTCCTTTGCTTAAAGTCAAAATTGGAAAATACATGGGCTGTTTCCCTTAAATCCTTCACAAACAGGAGACATGGCGTTACTCTTTACCCAGCCAGGTGAACAGATACTGAAGGATATTTACAATGTTCAATGAGTTCTTGCAAGCTGAGTTGAAAGCGCTGACTGTGAGAAACAAACAGTCAGCAAAATGTAATTGATTATGGGATTATACTGACCAATTTCAGCTTCTAATATCAGACCTTCATCCTGCTGCCAATACCATGACAACTGTGCTGTGTGGCTGTAAGCCATGCTTCAGTGGGGTGCAAGCATGCATAGTTCATGTTCTTGTAGGATTATAAGATTTTTTTAATGCTTCATATCTGTCCCAGAATGAGACTGACAGCTCTGGAGTTCAAGACTTTCTGCAGTGACTTTACAGAAGAAGCTCAAATCATTGCGAGCAGCCGGCATTAGAACTGCCTGGTGCTCTTGACCAGATGGAGTCAAATGGAAGCGAGATCCACGGGTAAACTGCTGCTTGGTCACAGCTTCAATCCAGGTAGGATTTTCATTAAGTCCATTGAGTTCTTGTCATAATCTTATTTTCTCTTAAGTCTATCCAGCAGAGATGTTCTTTGTGTTTCAGTGTGCGCCCAGCAGTGAGCTGCATGCTCATATGATGGTGTTGAGGAGGAGGGCAATATATGAATTGACAACCCTGGGCATTCAGTTAAAGGAGGGTCCCTAAAGTGACTGCACTAAAACATGCTTTATGGTCTTTGTGTGTTCTTATAAATGTTTTAAAATTGGGTTTGTTTGAAATTGAACAAAGTGCAAACAAAACATTCTCCCCTGCTGAATTATTTTATATATGAGCACAGATTTAAAATGCAGACTGACTCTAAACAGAGGGTTTCTGTAATTATGACATCTGAGAAGCAAATAATATTGACATTAAACTGGAGATAGTTCTAATATGTTTTTGGAGGTACGTCTGAATTCTGGATGGATGCACAAAGTTGTTTTGCTGGTCGTGAGATGTCAGGATGGTGGTGGTGGTGGTGGGTCACCTCCTGTTGACAGAGCCTGTAGTTTCCAGTTAAGGGTCTGACTGAGAAGCCAAACATGTAGATGGAGCAGCCTAGTTTCAGTTGGGGAGTGTATCCAATCCCAGTGAGGCCGCGTGCTGCTTGGCCCTCAGACGGAGGTTTTCGATGCTGGTGGTCTTGCTGTTGAGGCTTCCTGGGAGGTTGCCGGGTGCTGCCTGCAGTAGTGGGTTGTTCCATACTTGCTGAGCCTGCGACAGGGTCTGGTAGTAGGACTGGCAGGGCAGCGAGCCCAGTGGGGAAGGCATGTTAACGTTCATGCCCAGGTAGGGCAGAGTGGACGGCGTGCTCATGTCAAACGATGGGTAGTGGACCAGGTTGTTGGTGGCGGCCATGTGTTGCCGAAACTGCTCCTGCAGGCGGAAGAGACTGAGCGGAGATGAAGCGTAGGAGTTGCTCTGTGCTAGACCACTGGTTACACTACTGGAGGATGGCAAGGCTGGGGAGCTCAAAGGAGAGTCTGGGAGACAGGAAGAGAGAAGGAAGACTTCAGTATGTTTTGAAACATTTATCCAGTATTTGAATTATCTTGCACATGATAGCGTTCAGACTCTAAAATACAGCATGTAAGCAGAGACTACAGAACTGATGTTTTTTTACCTGATGTGGGGCTCAGCCGTTTACAGGATGGGGAGCTGCTCCCCGCCTGCGGTCCCCCCTCCCCCTGCATCCCTTCCCTGAGTTTCTCCCTCGTCTCTCCTCTCATTTCGTCCTCCTCTCTGTCAGCATTATCTTCTGCCGCTGACTCGCTGTCTGATGGTTCAGGGGAGGTGACGTTTACTTCCACGCTCATCTCGCCAGGCTGGGGCCGTGCTGCTGCCTGCCTCTCAGTCTCTGACTGACAGGATGAAGAGGAGGAGGGAGGTGGAGGAGTGCGAGCCTCAGCAACCAGGGTGGTGGTGGTGGTAGTGAGGTCATTCTTGGAGTCTTCAGTCACACCTTCAGCAGCTCCTTGAGTTTCTTTCTGTTTCTGGAGCTGCTCCTTCTGCAGACTGCGCTGCTTCTTACGAAACTTGGCCCTACGGTTCTTGAACCAGACCTGGCAGATAAACAAATAGATAAGTGACTGGCTAAAATTCTGAAATTGCTGAAGTTAATCTTCTATTTTTGCTCTACTGTTGTCTAGCATATTGTACAGTTAATGTGGCAGCTCTTATAATTAGCTTTATTGGGATGTCCTAAGGCCAGAGTTATGTTAAAACTGTAAAGGAGTTCATACTAATATAACCTCCGCTGGCTCTTTTGTCAAAAATATCTGACACAGCGCGCGTGTCAAAAACTAAACATCGTCTGGCAAGGCGAATGTCCTATTCTGCAATTTTAAAGAAAGTATCCGAATATTGAATGCAGCAGGACATTTAACCTGTTTCATTT